>JAQGAE010005053.1:0-11780 GCA_034696685.1 Julus scandinavius | reverse complement strand
CACACTAAACAAGGTCTAAAATTGTCACGGCACACCGGTTTAAAGACGCATCATTCCAGCAAACATTAAAGGGGGGTCAAGGGTCGTCCATAAAGGCAATTAGGAAGGCTAACCGCTCAAGGCACACACTAAACAAGGTCTAAAATTGTCACGGCACACCGGTTTAAAGACACATCATTCCAGCAAACATTAAAGGGGGTCAAGGGTCGTCCAGAAACGCTATTAGGAAGGCTAACAGTTCAAGGCACACTAAACAGTCCAAAATTGTCGCGGCACACCGGTTTAAAGACACATCATTCCAGCAAACATTAAAGGAAGGTGAAGGGTCGTCCATAAACGCTAGTTTGAAGACTAGCCCCTCAAGGCACACTAAACAAGGCCCAGAATTAACATTGAAGGGCCGTCCATAAACCGTTAATATAAGAGGTCAAGTAAAAAAAAATTTGCGAGGGTCATCCATAAAGGAGCACATTCAGGGATGTAATGATAAGAAAAGGGTCGATCATAAACTCTAAACTTCAAGATGGCAAACACCCATGAAGAGGGTGTGGTAATGGCATACACAAGGCAAGTTGGGTCGTCCATAAAATCCGTAGATCTTTTTTTGGCATTGACCCGGTTGTTGGGACCTGATCGTTAATTCCCAACTCACCACGATTGATTTTTTTCCCCCGTCTTCGCATCGATTTCCCAACCGGTGCCAAAACGGGATGAAGTTAAGACACGGAGCGCCGTAGCCTCGGATCGATGGCTACAACGATATAACATTCACTTTTCGTTGTCTATTCTTTTATCAAGAACATAGCTTTTCTCAAATGTCAGTACGATTTTAAAATATAAAACACTTCCCACACAAAATATGAAAAGGAAGAACAAGATGGCGCTCGTTCCATTTGTGCTTGGAAATGGTTTATTAGGTCGCCATAGAGATGTAATGACGTCACCAGGCGACGCCACCCTCTTATTTTATCTCATATTTTACGACAAAATCGTTACTTAAACGTTTTCAGAGGGGCTTACAATCGAAAATCCAGTTGGCTAAACACTCCAATTGCGTGTGGGCGCATTAGGAGTGAACGTGTGTGCACGCACATCATCAATTCTGGATTGATGCGAAACGCTGGGGCTATTATGTGTCAATCGAAGAAATATTGATGTTGAATGTTGGTGTCACTTCATGCTTACTGCTTGTCAGGACTCAGAAGCTGTTTTCAAACATTGGAGTGACGACATGCCAAAAGTGATCGTGCATGGGAGTTAGCTTCAATCCCAGATCTGGAATTAGATTACAACTTTAACAGGGAGAAAGTTACATGTATGGGCATGCATGTGTCACATATAGACATGTAAGGGCATGCATGTCACATGTAGACATGTATGTGTATGCATGTGTCACAAATGGGCATGTATGTGTCACATATAGACATGTAAGGGCATGTATGTGTCACACATGGACATGCATGTGTCGCAAATGGGCTTGCATGTCACATATAGACATGTATGTGTCACAATTGGGCATGCATGTCACATGTAGACATGTATGTGTATGCATGTGTCACAAATGGGCATGTATGTGTCACATATAGACATGTATGGTCATCCATGTGTCACATATAGACATGTAAGGGCATGTATGTGTCACACATGGACATGCATGTGTCGCAAATGGGCATGCATGTGTCACATATAGACATGTATGTGTATGCATGTGTCACACATGGACATGTATGTGTCACATATAGACATGTATGGGCATGCATGTGTCACATGTAGACATGTAAGGGCATGTATGTATCACCTATAGACATGCATGTATCACAAATGGCCATGCATGTCACATGTAGACATGTATGGGCATGCATGTGTCAAGATCAAGAATTGATCGACGCATAGATTCTGGTATAACAGGGTGAAAAAGTTGCGTATAACATTCGTGTATTTAGGGCCAAAATTCTTCCTTATTGTGATGGCGCCATCTATGAGTCGTGTCCGACAACCACGTGTCAACAAAACGCATCAGCAGCAGGCCAGCCGAGTTGATGAATTCAAGAACGACGCCAAGGCCAGCCACGACGACATCGGTGTGCAGTGCTTCACGAAATTACGAGGACAGCACACCCTCTAGTGGCGTAATGGTGCGTGGCATTTCCAAAATGGCCGCCCCCACACAAGCCACTATGCTGTTTCATGGTGAAGCATATTGCACGCGAGCACGTGCGGAGCTGGGCGCGTGAACGTGTTCCAATTCGTTTCACGCGCCACCGCGAGGGCACGTGCACCCCGTTCCATAGCACGCGCGTGGCACGTAAGCCACCAGGGGGTGCTGTTTACAAACGTTAAGAAAAATGGTGCTGCTACAGTTACATATATATTCCCAGTAAATTTCCGCGGCACAGCAGGGGACCCTCGGCGGCACATCGTTTTGAAAAACAAATGTCAAGATTGTGTTTCAGTCGTTTACACGTATATCAGAGATTGATTTGCGACATAACTTAAGATTATATAACACAACTGACAATGATGATGCATGATGATGACATGGAATACGAATCGCCAACAGTGACGTCACAACGCGCGTTCTAATCTGAATTGATATGGCCAGTGCCATTGTATATATATATATTTCATCAGATATTCCTAGCTGCGGTGTTGCCGTAATAGCTGATTGTAGCGTGTGACACCCATTGTCACGCCATGGAATGAACGAAACATTACTTTCGTATAATTTATATGTTTATTTTGTTGAATTTGGAATGTGTACATTGATTCGTATAGAAACGTGCCATGTGCGTACATAATCAGCCTTTGAAGAAGCATAAAACACAAAAGGAACACGTAAACAAACATATGCATATTGCACGAGTCTTTTTACACGTCTTTAAACGCCCCATATATACTTTAGTATACACTTTGTTCCACCAAGGATTAACGTTTCCAACATGGCCGCCGCCTCCTCAATCGGCCATGTTGAAAATGCCACGAAACGTAAAAAGGCACATGCGCTCCTAGGAGGCGCTAACCAAAAGTTCCGAAAGCGCGTGCACAATTAGCTCACGTGCTTTTTGAAGAACAAGGTCGCGTGCTTTTTCTTTAAAAAGCACGCGCTGCGCGTCACGCGGCCATGACGTCAAACGTTAAAAGGCTACCAGGGGGCGTTAACCAAAAGTAGCGCAAGCGCGTGCTCCAATTAGCTCACGTGCTTTTCGAAGAACAAGGTCGCGTGCATTTCTTTAGAAAGCACGCGCTGCGAGTCACGAGGCCATGACGTCACGATGGGTTCGCGTACAGGGTGACTCCAAAATCAATGGAGGGCCCATCTTAATATACAAGGACCCATAATTTTGGGAGTGCACTGGAGGAGGGGGGGGAATTTTTCACGCTAAACTAGTAGTATAAAAATGGAGGCTTTTCCACGTACGTTAGCGTGGGAGTCGTTTGAGCGCAGCTCGCTATAGTAACCAAGCAAGGCACAGAAGAGTTACTATAGTAACGTACTCTTAACCAATCGATATCGATTGTAATCCAGAGTGAGGAGGATTTTCTACGCCGTTAAAACGAAACGAACAATTACAATATATGGACAAACAACGACGGAGACACGAACAAGGTGCGAAAACAAAACATTGTTTACCAAAAATCGAGGCGCTTATTTTTAGACGAACGGACGCTTTATTTGGCAGCTACACCACTGGGGGAGAGGGGGATAAGGACACGAGCTAGTCATGGAAGAGGGGGGCGCTGTTAGCGTTTTGGAAAACTTTTTAAACCAATCAGAAACGATCAATTCTCGATTGACGAGGAGCAGAACCGACCGTTCAATCTAAAAATGACCGTGTGTGTCATTCCCGGAGTGATGACTTGTTCCACATCCTTAAGGACATATGACATTGTAGGATGATTCAGTTCTGGAGCATTGTCTAATGATTGTCCAATAAGCAAAGCGTGTGCCACTCTGCTCTTATCTAGATGATCAATCACGTATATGTGCCACTCTGCGCATATCTAGATGAAGTAGAGCAACACTGTTGGATGACAGTGACAGAACGCTGTCAGACATTACATGAGACACTGCACTGACAATGAGATATTTTACACATTTCAAACGCAGAGCCTGAAATTTCTGCCAATAAGCAGTAGTGTGCCACGCTGCGCTTATCTAGATGATGTTAAACAACACTGTTGAAAGGCGGTGACATAACACTGTCAAGACATTACACGAGACACTGTACTGCAATCGAGACATCTCAAAACGAGGGCCTCAAATTCAGCCAATAAACACCCATGTGCCACTCCGCGCATAGCACTCCCCAAAGTTTTGTCCTCCTTAATGAGGATTGTCAGATGACATCCTTCATGAGAGTCATCCAAAGTACATGAACCATCTCAACCCAACAACTTCCAGACTCACGAATTAAGGGTGATTACAACCCTATCCCTTTCAATGGGAAAATTTGCAAAGACACTCACAGTCAAACAAAAAAAAAGATTAAATAAAAATAAAAATTGTTTAAAATTGCTTTATAAATCAGTAAGATACTAATCGTGTCATTTTTCACGTTAAAATAGTATTTTTTGAAATTAAATTATTATTTGAATTTTGTCACTCGCAACTTGCCTATCTCACGCTGCCACCTGCTGGCAGCGTGTGAAAAATAACGGACATTTTTCAAACTTGTATATTAATTTTTTTAAAATCTACCATTTCAAAGTGAAAAACGAAAAGCGGAGGCCCTTGCTGATCCATCGAGCCACCCCAAACAATTCTCACCCAAACCCAAACCTCCCTCATTCCACTGTGAGTATCCTCGCAAACTCGACCCATTGAAAGGGATATGGTTTTATATCCCCTTAAATTTAAAAAAATACCATTTCAAAGTGAAAAACGTCAAGTGGAGACCCTTGCTGACCCATCGAGCCACCCCAAACAATTCTCACCCCCACCCAAACCTCCCTCATTCAACTGTGAGTATCTTCGCAAGCCAGTCCTATTAAAAGGGATACGGTTTTATATCCCCTTAAATTTTAAAAAATCTACCATTTCAAAGTGAAAAACGACAAGCGGAGACCCTTGCTGATCCATCGAGCCACCCCAAACAATTCTCACCCCCACCCAAACCTTCCTCATTCAACCGTGAGTATCCTCGCAAACCCCACCCATTGAAAAGGATCCCTCTTAACAGAATTCCAACATGGCAGCCACAGAAACACGATTTGAAGTTGGCGCCAAAACCTCGAGTCCTCCATCAAGAGCGCCACGAGAAGAAAAACACACCGGCTGATGTAGGAAGTAGTAATCGTTTGTTTCAAATCGATATCCAAAAAGCAGCTGAGTTAATGTCAAGAGGTCGCCACCGCCCTCTCTCCCAAACCGTCCGCCAGAGGGCGCCCAAAAGGGAAGTGCGTTCCGAGGCCTGCGATTGGCTGTTGGCTGTGCACATGGCGTTAAAAAGCGGCAGTGGGTCGATACGAGGTTGGTTTCGCAGGCTTTGGAAACGAGAAGGAAGGCACGTAAAACACACGACTCGACGGCGTGTGGGACAATTTTTTTGTACTTTTATATTTTTATACGTACTGCTCCGGATTGAGATAAAATAATAGCCAGGAAAAAAGAGGAAAACAACCAAATATATACCAAAAAACCGTACGAAAAATAAGTTTTAAGAAAAAAAAATCAAACCAGAAATAATAAGAATTATATGAAAAAAGGGGGAAAAAGTGGTACTTAAATATATACATATATATTTATGCTCGATTATTTTAATGTGCGTCCAGCTGAATCAGCGTCGAAATTATAACAAAACCAAGGAATTTGTCCATAGAGGTAAGTGACAACAACATTTATTCCTTAACCAATAATTTTCAAAAAAATTAATCGCCGATTTGTTAATCGTCCATCAGGTTAAATTGGTCGATTAAGCCAAAACTGTGATTAAGGTCACATTGCATAAGTGGAGTTATGGCTGATGCGTAGTTAAAATTAAAATAATCGATGATTAAGCTAGTGGTTCAATAGGCTAATGGTCCATTAGGCTAATGGTCCAATAGGCTAATGGTCCATTAGGCTAATGGCCCATTAAGATAATCGGTGGTCAAGTTAATCGGCGATTAGGATAACTTGTATCCGGTTTACTGTTGAGTTGGGACCAGTGTTGGAGCTGAGTCGTAGTTGGAATTCCGATAATCAATGATTAAGCTAATGGTCCATTAAGTTACGTTAAAATATAGGTGGTTAAGGTAATTGTCGATTAGGATAACCTGCGTCTGGTAAAGATGAACTGCGGTACTGGAACTGGGAACTGTTCGTGTTGAAACTGAAGAGTATCATTGCAAATTAGGATAATCAAAGATTAAGTTAATTGGAGATTAGCTTACTCGTAGCACAAAACATTGTTTCTTTAATCGTCGATTAAGCTAATAGGAGTTTTTCGCTTTGGCCTCAGTTGTTTAGAGTATCGTTAACTATTAGTCCCTTCCTGGTACCTGCATTTCTATTTAACCATCATTAAACTTAATCAACCGATTAAAATGCCATCGTTATTATTAATCGGCCGATTAACCGTTCATGGTGCACCTCCGAGTGTCTTTAAACAGTGTTTAAAGCTATATATATATATATATATATATACACCTACAGTTCCTAAACATGCAAAACTATGCATTTCATCTCGTTAATCGGCCGTTAAATTTAACAGAATGTTGCATTAAAACTCGTCATATAATCGGAGATTAAGTAGGAGTACAATTTGTTGCTCTAAATCACACGTTTTGATTAAAATCGAGTTCAATCGATAGACGCGTTGCACCAAAAACCTATTAAAGTTAACGTGTGATTAACGACGCTCGAGGCCTCTTAACGACGCCCGAGACATCCTAGCAAAGCCATATGGCAACGAAACTACGCACTTCTCTTCCCCCATAGAAAATCGATGCAGATTTGGGGAAACGTTGAAAAATGGCACAAAACTACCACTAATCGTTGATTAGCATTCTAAAATAGAACGATTCATCAAACACGAGCTTGTAAAATTCAAAACGTTTTAAAATGGCATCGAGCATTTTGAAAATAATAACAATTTTGCACACAAAAAAAAAAAAAAAAAAAAAAAAACCGATGAAGAAGGGAGAGACACCCTGTAAAGAGCGGCCATTTTGAGTGGCATATGGCACACTTTATCGCTTATCCGAACAGCCTATATTTAATCCCGCTGACCCACATCGAGTGACGTGCTCGTTTTATCGCCTTTTTCAATATCATCGCGGTGGGCTTTGGAGCCTGCTTCGCTACGTTGACTACGTTGGCTAAATAAGCTCGAAATTTTGAAAAAATTCGCTCAAATTCCGACTTTTAAACGTTCAAATTTAAAATGAATCGGATAAACGAGGCTCTTTCTTATTAGAACGTCGTAGAATTCGGAAATGGAATGCCTGTGCGCATTCGAAACACGCGAGCTTTGTTTGTTTAGAACGGAAAAATTCCGCGTTCTGAATTCGAAAATTCGAACGAAAATATTCCATGTGCTTTCAAAACCAGCAAATTTGGAACGTGTTTTGGGTACCGCGTGCGGCGTGCTGCCGTTCGAAATAGAAATTGGGAATATTCGAAATATTTTAGAATGGCAAACATTCGAAATTCCAATTCGAAAATGGAACAAACCGTCCGTTCGAAAATTCGAATGAAAAGTTCCATATGTTTTCGAACTAGCAAATTTGGAACGTGTTTTGGGAATCGCGTGCCACCATTCCAAAAAGAAATTGGAATTTTCGAAATATTATAGAATGGCAAACATTCGAAATTCCAATTCGAAAATATAATTTCATTTCCCGTTGTATCAAATATGTTCAATGTACTCAATTACTTACTCAAATGTATTCAATGTACTCAATTACTTACTCAAATGTATTCAATGTACTCAATTACTTACTCAAATGTATTCAATGTACTCAATTACTTACTCAAATGTATTCAATGTACTCACTTACTCAAATGTATTTAATGTACTCACTTAATCAAATGTATTTCTATTCGTACTCGAGTACATCGGTACTCATAATTTCAGATTATACGTTAATACTCGAGGACATGCATTCCTAATCGCCCCATCCTGAGTACATTTTTCTAATCGAGTACATTGTACTCGTGTCTATTCAGTACACATTTGGCACTTTAATTACTCTTTGTACCCGGTATTCTTTACTCGTTACTCAAATTCATTCAATGTACTGGAAAGTATAGTAACAAGATGCCAACTACACGTTCCAGCTTTCACCAAATCGCGTTCCAAATTTTCCAATATTGTAATTTTGAAATTGGAAGAGTGCCAGTAAAGAGAGTGAGAGAGCGCGAGTCGAGTGGAAACTTCCAGAATTAGGAACAACACTTTTTGGAAAAGTACATCAATTTCAAAATTTCAAAACTGAAATTTGCCACCAGTTTACAAAATGCCAAAATAGAAGTTCAGAATTTGCAAACGGAACGAAAAAACGCGCGCATTTGAATCCGAGAACAACAGAACAGCGTGCGCGCGTTCCAAAGGAACATATTTGGAACTGCGCGTGCATCCGAAAAAGCGTGCCCGCGTTCGAAACACCGTTTAACCGAACACGAGGCTATTTAATCTTCATTTAATTGGCATTTAATCGCAGTTAAGCTAATCGGAATAATTCTTCTCGTTTTCCCTTTTCATTCGCCTCTCTTTTCCTGCTTTCAGTCCCATCGCCATGCAAGTTATCAAATTTTGAAAAAGAGAAGAGAGAAGGAAAAAAAGCCGACGTTCGGTTAATCGACGTTTAGCCTTCACAGCACTCCGTCAATGCATATATATATAAGAGTGTGTGTGTACACATAACGCGTAATTAATAAGATAGCACTAAAGAGGCGTTTAGGGTTAACTCAAGATCCAAAAATCGGCCATCTTGATTTTCAATGTAGTAATTTCGATGCATTTCAAGCATTTTCCAAAAATTCCTCCTCCTCCTCCTCCCCAGGCAGCCATGCAATCAGAATCCTGTTTTCAAATACAGATAAGTAGAGTAGAGTTGGGTTATTAAAAGGGGACCAAAGGTTAAAGTTGAATTATTGATCGTTACCTATTTTTATTTTTTCCTACAATCTTATCTGACTTGAGCTGAGGAGAGGAAAAGAAAATATTGCGCAAAAAAAAGCGATCATTTGATGAGATTGATAGCACAACACGAGAGTGGTGCCATTTATATATGTGAGACCACCTCTCCTCGTTAGGCCTAGATCTGGACTTCGATAAACCGAACTTTGGCCAGATTTAACAGGAAATAAATGACGTTTAATTTGCAGCGTCACGGAAGGCTCGTTTCGTAAGCTTTAATGAATGATTAGATAACATTTTTTTAAAAAGCAAAACCTCGCAGCTCATGTTTATGTGAACATGGAAGGAAGAGAAGAAGAGCAAATGCTCAATTTTTCATTATTTTATCAACCTCTGAGCTCGTTCTCATATATCTGAGCATTTGCTTATTTTGACATGAAATTCGTCTCAAAAGCTATCGTACTCAAGTCGGCACTCAGAAGTTTGAGCATTTGCTTTCAAAAACCAAGTTGAGCAACTAACTGCTCATTAGCATTTTTTTGGAACGTCGCGTGCGCCGCCATCTTGAGCGTGAGATGATTATCCAATTAAAAAACGTTCGAAATTTCGAAACGTCGTCATTGTGAAATTGGAATTGGCTCACGTGCCAAAAAAAAAAAAAAAAAAAAGAATCTCTCGATCCCATTCAATGGTGACAACAATGCTCGTTTTCTATAGGCAGCACATGCACATGGCAACGTTCCAAAAAAAAGAACATTCGCGTTCCATTTTGCGCCACTTAATCCCAACCCACATAATGTACACGCCTGGTGTTTAGGATATTACAAAAGGATGTTTCGTTATATACTAACCGGTTCATGCCGACATTTTCACGGATAAACAATACTTAAATAAGCCAGTTTACAACCTGGTTAGGATTTGTCGCGGCTATCTCGTAACTACATGGTTAGGATTTTGTCCTATAAGTTACTATAGCTCCGCCTCCATTGTCATCTTTACTATCATATTTAAATGGTTGGGATTCGGCAGCCATTTTGCAACTCACCGCCGCCATCTTTACCATATCCTATTTAAATGGTTAGGATTTGGCAGCCATCTTGTATTTGGCAATAAGTACGTAGCGTGATGTTGGAATGGTGAATGGGGAACATGTGTGGCACATTTTCCTTAAAATCTGTCAAAATAAAACATTAAAAAACGTGTTCGTTTCGTTAACGCTTTCTGGAACAGCAGGTGGATCGAACACCTGGAACATGGAACAGCTCGTGTAAAAAAAACCGAATTGCTGCAACATTTCAGGAAAGCTGAACATGTTTCAAACATGACATATCAGAATCCCGGATCTGTCCAAAAAAATAAAAATCCTGATAAGATTGTTTGTGCGAAACATCGCCGTTGTTCCCATATCTGATTTCATGTCTGTTTGATGATACACCACGTGTTATCTTATCTCGAGTATTTTGCACACAAAAATCTCGAACACTCGCTCGTGTATCTGAACACAAACGCGTATCGCGATAATAAATAATATAGGTTTGTGGAATTCGAATGTTGACACCATGACGAACACATGAACATGACACGATTGGAATGCGCGTGTCTAACACGTAGCCTGATTTTTAAGCCTTCTAATCTGCGACAATTTACCTCAACGTGTTCTACACATGTTCTAGACATACAGTACATGTTTGCTGTACATGTTCTGGACATGCCGTATATGTTTGCTGTACGTGTACTAGACATACCGCACATGTTTGCTGTACATGTACTAGACATACCGTACATGTTTGCTGTACATGTTCTAGACATACCATACATGTGTGCTGTACATGTTCTAGACATACTGTACATGTGTGCTGTACATGTTCTAGACATACTGTACATGTTTGCTGTACATGTACTAGACATACCGCACATGTTTGCTGTACATGTTCAAGACACACCGTACATGTTTGCTGTACATGTTCTAGACATACCTCACATGTTTGCTGTACATGTTCTAGACATACCGTACTTGTTTGCTATACACGTTCTATAGACATACTGTACATGTTCTAGACATGTTTACCATGCGTGTTCTAGACATGCTTACTAGACATGTTCAGCGTGCATGTTCTACACACGTTTACTACGCGTGTTCTAGACATGTTTACTATACACGTTCTAGACAAATTGTGCATGTTCTACAAATGTTTTCTATGCATGTTATAGACATGTTTACTATACATGTTCTAGACATCCTACGCGTGTTCTACAAATGTTTACTATACACGTTCTAGACATACTGCGCATGTTCTACAAATGTTTCCTATACATGTTCTAGACATCCTACGCGTGTTCCAGACACGTTTACTATCCCTCCAAAAAACCCCAGTTACGTCACACACGTATACGCAATGGAACGAGTTTACATGTCGTAATAGAAAACTAAATGCTATAAAAGCAAGATGGCGAAAGTGTTTAAAAATAAAAGAATATAATAGCAATCGTTAATGAACACAATAAAATAAAAAGTGTTGCAACGCGACCTAGAAATCGGTGGTTAATTTGTGGTTTACTTCCGCCCGGAGCGCGTTCGACGCACGGCAATTACGTCACAGCAAAGAATATTCCAGCGTGCGTTTGCCATTGGGTACAAAAAGAGAATAGCAGAAAAATCGACGACGACGGCGCTCTGGCTAAACGACGCGCTTTTTTATGGCAGCGCAAAACACTCTT
>JAQGAE010005052.1:0-11782 GCA_034696685.1 Julus scandinavius | reverse complement strand
CAAGTTCCTTGAAAATCTGACAATATGTCAAGTATCTTGAAAATCTGACAAAATATGTCAAGTTCCTTGAAAATCTGACAATATGTCAAGTATCTTGAAAATTTAACAAAATATGTCAAGTTCCTCGAAAATCTGACAAAATATATCATGTCTATTAAAAGACTTCAAAGAATGTCAAGTCAATTGAAAAGAATGTCAGGTTTTTTGAAGACCTGATAGAATCTGTCATGTTCTTTAAATGTTTGACAGAATCTATCAAGCTCACTGATGACGTGAAAGAATCTGTCAAATTAATAAGAAACCTGGCAGAATCTTTTAAATCCATTGAAGACTTTACAGAATCCTAAATCTTTTAGGTCATTGAAGATTTGATAGAATCTGTCAAGTTTCTTAGCGATCTGACAAAATATGTCAGAAAATATTAGAAGGTTATTTGAAGACCTGATAGAATCTGTCAAGATCTTTAAAGGCTTCACAGAAAATGTCAGGCTCTTTAAAGGTTTGAAAGAATCTGTCAAACCAATAAGAATCTGGTAGAATTTGTCAAGTTCATCGAAGATTTGTCAGTATCTGTCAAGATCATTGAAGACTACAGAATCTGAAATCTTTCAGGTCATTGCAGATTTGATAGAATCTCTCAGGTTCTTTGCAGATCTAACACCTTTCAAGTTCATCAAATGCTACAAGTTGTTGAATAAGTTGACCTACTTTATATTCAGTTAAATAGTAATGGTTATGCAAATATGTCCAATTGCTTAATTTGTTTACCATGTCAAAATGAAATGCAAAATATTCACTTCTGCCAATTGCAGATTTTAATCAATTTAATTTATTCCAATGCAGCAGTCTATGCCATGCTTTCTCTGATAACGCACTTTAGGGCCTTTGATAATACTTTTTTTAAAGTTTCATTCGTGCGATGCTTTTAAATGTTGGCCAGTGCTTTTAGTGTCAGTTTTATTGCATCGCGGAAATTTGTAGAAAGTGAAATCAATCTAATGGCTAGCAGATTGAAATGGAACTTGTACTTTGTCCTTATCTGCCCCTATTCGTTGCCTCTGCAGATTTTTCTGAGTGTAATTCTATGGTATACTTTTACAGACTCTTAATGGCTATTTCTGATTTAGGCAATTGCTGTGCATTAGTCCGTTTCCCTTAAACTTACTACTTAGTGATTTATATTGGTCATCTGTTCGAAAATAGGCCATTCAAAATACATTTAAGTTCTTGGTTAAAATATATGCATGATTCTTGTAAACATCAAAGTTGATCATGACTATAATTCTATCAAACAATCTATGTTCTTGGCATACATTTCTTTGTTAATAATCCTTGGGTTCAGAAGTTTTCTTTGGTTATATATGACAATATATGTTGAATGTGGAACATCAGTAGTACACCTATACCTCGCTATGCGGCCGCTCTTTATACGGCCTTTCGCTATAATGGACTTTTTTAATTATGGCTCTGTTTCGATTTACGGCCCACAATGTTTCATTGTACGGCCAAAAAAACCTGCTGTGATTAAAGAAAATGGCCAAAAAACGTAATAAGTTACCTAATTTGCCGAAATAAGGTCGGATTTGGCTAACAATAAAGCAACTAATGGGTTTCACTTCGTTTAAGAAGGGAAACAATGAAAATCACAATGCAGAAATAATTGATTCGTTATACGGCTTTTTCACTTTACAGCCAACTTTTTCGGAATGTATCTAGGCCGTAAAGCGAGGTATGTGTATATATTGGAAACCTGATCCCGTATTCGTCATTTTGTCTTGATTAAATTAATCATTTACAATTATAACCAACATTTATATTTTCAGCTCCTTGATGTGGGCAATCACTGCTAGCAACTGTGCAACCAGTGATTGCCCGCCACCAGGGGCAAAATTAAACGTTTTTTTGTTATTTGTTGTACCACAATCTATGCTTAAAAACATTAAATACCACATATTGCATTTAATGTCACTGTCCATATACGAAGTAAAACATGGTATATATTATTTGTAAAAGTTTGAATGTGGAACATCAGTATATTTAAATGCATTATTCGGGAAATGCGTTAGAATTTTCACACAGAAGTCTCATACTAAAAATATATGGTCATATATGGAAACCTGATCACATATCCGTCATTTTTTCTTGGTTAAATGAATCATTTACCAGTAAATAAACAAAATTTATATTTTCTACCCCTCGAAGTGGGCAATCACTGCTAGCAACTGTGTAACCAGGGATTGCCTACCACAAGGGGCGACACTACAAGATTTTTTTCTTTGTTAAAAAATTGCATAAAGGATAATTTCTGGGTGATATAATTTCTTATATGTCCATATATGGCATTTCCCCAAATTTATTTATTTATGTCCATTGTATAAATGTCCACCAACGTATATTTGAAAGGGTATTTAACACTGAAAACCCGGTTATCTGTTGCTTTTTTGCTATATCTTGTATAACAATGTTGAAACCAAACTTCTTTCGGTTACAGCAGTTTGCTTCCGTCTACTTTTTTTACAACACCCTAAATCATCCAGTCGTGAAAGGGAGGATTTAGTGGATCAGAAACCCTTTTCTTCACATCCATTACCATGAAACCATGACGTTCTCTTTCAATTTTTGTTTGAGCTAACACCAAGCAGATCATGGCGAAGAATTCCTGGAAAATACTGTATAGTGGAGATATAATTTTCTGGGAATACTTCACTGGATAACAATCGTAAAATATTTCAAGTAAGAATTAAAATTGTATTACTGAAGAAAATCCTCCAAACGATATTTTGGTAACTTGTCATTGACATGTCATAACTATTGCACCGTTGGACGAGATGGGATTTAGTTTACGTGCGAAATGTTGATTAATGACAGTTGTAATATCTGTTTTTGTAACAGACTCTCAGACAAGACATTGGATATAATTGGCTGACGTGATAACAGTCAAGTTTACTTCTTATATACCTGATTGTTAGATATGACAACAGTCAAATGCATTATTTATTTAACTGACTGTCAGACAAGACATCGATCGTCATTGATTGTCATGACAACAGTCAAATTCACAGTTTATGCTACTGACTTTCATACAAGACTTTGACTGTCATTGTCTGGCATGATAACAGTTAAATTCCTTGTTTGTCACACGATACATTGACTGTCATTGATTGACAAGACAACAGTGAAATATACATCGCTTATGTGACTGACTTGCATACAAGTCATTGACTGTCATTGCCTGACTTGAAAACAATCAAATTCATTGCTGACAGTCAGTTGACTGTCAGACAAGTCATTGACTGTCATTGCCTGACTTGAAAACAGTCGGGTTCACTCTTTATGTGACTGGCACTCAGTAGTTAATGTTATTGATTACAGTTTCGAAACTTTAATTGCAATTAATATTAATTTTGACTAAAGAGGGATCACAACCCTATCCTTTTCAATGGGTCGGGTTTACGAAGATACTCACAGTTGAATGAAGGAGGTTTGGGTGAGGGTGAGAATTGTTTTTGGTGGCTTGATGGATCAGAAAGGGCATCCGCTTGTCGTTTATTACTTTGAAATGGTAGATTTTTTAAAAATTAGAGAGATTTAGCAAGAAAAATCACCGTTACGCTTGACGTCATTATTTCCAAACTCACATGGGCATAGTAACGCGCAAGGGATTCTGGGTAAAGAGCAACATTACCGTATTTTTTTGGAAATTGCACATATACCTGAAAAATGTGAATAATTTACATAGAACGTTTTCAACGGTGCAACAAATTTAACGCGCATGACGGATGGAAACTTTTACATGTGACAGAGCCCTAACGTCAAATTGCATGCTAAACGTTTATTTAACGCCGTATTTGCCCGTTCAACAGAGCATGCGCACGATTCTTGCTAAATCTCTCTATTAATATACAAGTTTGAAAAATGTCCGTTATTTTGCACACGCTGCCAGCAGGTGGCAGCATGAGATAGGCAAGTTGTGAGTGCAAAAATTCAAATAATTGTTTAATTTAAAAAATCGACTATTTTAAAATGAAAAATGACACGCGAAACCCCTTGCTGATTTATTAAGTCATTTTAAACAATTTTTATTTTTATTTAATCTTTTTTTGTTTGACTGTGAGTGTCTTTTGCAAATTTACCCATTGAAAGAGTTATGGTTGTAATCCCCTTTAATGTTTTTGATTCATTTATCAATATTAATATACATGAGTGTCAAAAATCATGATAGATATTTCAAAACTAGAAGCAAGCAATAATTAAGATTTTAAAGTTGTATCTTAAAGTAATTTCTCTAGACATAACTTAGATTACTTACGATTTGCATAAACTATCATAAATTATCATATCATGTAGAAATTCCTCTTTGATGTCCATGTGGTTTTGACATTAACCTTTGCGTATAACGGTTAATTACTAAGGTCACACTATGTTAATTAAGCAATCATTCATTAAGTGAAAGTAGGAGACATTTTGCATAGGCATTTTGCCCTCGTCATATCAGACAGTGATCTTTGATCCAAATCTGAATTTGAAAGATGCCTTTGGAGGCCATGATTTAAACACTGCCCTCTCAAGAACTTTCTTCAGTTGCATCCTCTTGATAATCCTCGATTCCAAGAACGGGTAATTGTTCACGTTAATCGGATTTGTCTACATTAATCCATCGTTAATCATGTCCACATTAGTGTGCCATTGCACAAGGGCCTTTAATGCATTTCACGTACATTAAAGTCCCTTTAAGTCTATTAATTCTTTAATCCTATGCATTTGAACTTTAAGATACTCGATCCTTGTTCGTGTTTGGAGTTTACTGATGTGAAATAAGTCGAACGTAATTATGGTCTTACATACTCATTAAGAACTAGGATAAAATACACTAATAATTTAGGGGTGATCCGTAAATGATGTCACACTTTTTTGCCTCTTTTTAAACACCCCCACCCCTTTGTCACAAATTTCACTACACCTCATCCATAATGATGTCACAACCCGTCGATTACTCCCCCCCCCCCAATTATTTTTTAACAATTCTTTAAGTCACTACAGGACCCAAATCTTTTTTCCTGACTGCTATTCACAATTTCAAATGTTACAAAAATTTAAAACAATTTTACCGCATATTTTTTACAGTTTGAAAAAAATTTTGATTGTGTGATGTCACATTACCGAACCACCCCCCACCCCTTAGTCACAATTGTCACAAAAAACAAACAACCCACCCACCCCCTAGGTGTGACATAATTTTTGAATGGCCCCTTAAGAGAACCTTGTTAGGGAAATTCTGTGGGGCCATATTATGTCATATTATCTACATGATCATAGACATAACATGAGTACATAACATGAGCACTCGTAATTAGTACTCCTACTCATGAGTACCATTTGTCCAAGTCTGTTACATGATACTTAAAACTTGATAAATTTCCTAGAAATCATTTACGTTAGCCATGCACTCATTCTTAACCTCAAAAATAATATCGTCTTCTAAAAAATCTTTATCAAAAATAAGAATTCTTGAAAGTCATCTCTGGAGAGTGCAGTAATGTGGTTGTATCTCTAGGGCCATGGCTTCTTCGGTCTTCACAATCATTCTCCGGTTATTTATTTAGGGTTGGAGTCCCTGATGACACATCTGAACCAGCATGTTTCCACCCTGTCTTAATTTACGACGCCACCAGGGTCTGTTCGCTGACAATGTCTCTGGTAAGTCCAGACACCTAACTGGCCATTATGTCAAGAATACAATTGCCACAAATGAAAAAATACGCCGCAGATCATATCTAAAGAGCCTTTTTCTCTTCACCAAAACCCATATATGCTATGAAGATATTTTGACCACTTTCATAGAAGAAAGAAAAAAGGCCACAGTGTTCATAGTTTCGCTGTGGGATTGCTGATTGTCCTCTGCAGGAAGCCAGATCTAAGAAAGAATAGAAAATGAAATTAGAAAGCGTTAATGATTTAACTTCATTCATCGTGATTTGTGTTACGTTAAGATAGTTTTTCTATTAGCAATACAGGCCTGAGTAGAGTAGTTTATAGGGACGTATATCTCGACGGGCATATGGCAGGTACATCATTAGGGGCCATTCAAAAAGGACGTCCCTCTCCACGTATTGTCTCTTTTAACCCAGACCACCTCCTCCCCCACATGGACGTCTTTAATATCTTTAAAAAGTACAGTGTCTAGAAAGTATGTTGGAACATACAATGACCCATCCTATAAATTTACAAGCACCCACCTCGTTACCAATTCAAAGTTTCTCTGCAATGTTCATAACTTTGACTACAATGCACAGAAATGCACAGATGTTTCACTGCAATGCACAGAGTTTCCATGCAATGCACAGAGTTTCCATGCAATGCACATAAGTTTCACTGCAATGTACATAACTTTGACTGCAATGCACAGAATTTCACTACAATGCACATAAACTTCACTGCAGTGCACATTAACTTCACTGCAATGCACATAAGCTTCACTGCAATGCACATTAGCTGCACTGCAATGCACAGAATTTTCACTGCAGTGCACATAAGCTTCACTGCAATACACAGAAGCTTCACTGCAATACACAGAAGCTTCACTGCAATGCACATAAGCTTCACTGCAATGCACATAAGCTTCACTGCAATACACATAAGCTTCATTGCAATACACAGAAGCTTCACTGCAATGCACATTAGCTGCACTGCAATGCACAGAAGTTTCACATAAGCTGCACTGCAAGCACATTAGTTTCACTGCAATACACAAAAATTCACTGCAGTGCACATTAACTTCACTGCAAGCACAGAAGTTTCACTGCAGTGCACATAAGCTTCACTGCAATGCACATTAACTTCACTGCACTGCACAGAAGTTTCACTGCAACGAACATTAGTTTCACGTCTATGCACATCAGCTTCATTGCAATACTTGAGTTGGTTTGGGTCTAAAACCACGTCTGATCATAACTATATTTCACCTTTCTAACTCTTAAATTCTGCGATTTATTTCGAGATTAAGATATGTGGTTACTTCCGGACTTATGGATATATGCTGTATATATATATATATATATATAATACATGTTCTCCACCAGGGCACGAAAGTGCTAATGATATAACTTCATCCAACGTGATTTGTGTTGCATTAAGATATTTTTCTATTAGCAGTAGAAGGCCACTATTGTCTGCCATTGTTAACGACCAAGATGGGTTATATTTCTATGGACATTCACTATCATCTTCTTGCTCAGTATAGGCCTTTATATTGTGGTTTTTTTCGGCCCTTTCCTTCTTGTTTATTTTTATCGGTTCAGTCATGTCCTCGATTCTCGCAAACCATAATAAAAGGCCGCTGCAGTAATAAGGATTAATGGCGACAATCCCATGGCGTTTCCTGATTTTTATGCTTCTGTTCTTCGTCCTTAATAATGACTTTTGAGAAATGAGCTTGTGGATTTGCTGCAGGTTTATATTCGCTGTTTTCAAATTTATTCATGTGGTTTGCCGGGGATAATTTATATTTTATAAGCCTAAGCTTTTAAGGAAAGGAATTTTTGGAAATGGGATTGGATGGCGTTGCTTCCAGGCCTCAAAACTACTTCCAAATATGTTTTTAAGACAATGCTTTTAGGGTGAAACAAGTCTTATTCTCGCGGGAATACTCAACCGAACATGAGTGTATATCTTAAAAACTGTGCTCGAAGCTATATTTTGCTAATGCTCATGTACATTCTCATATATTTCTTATCACATATATTTGTGCACTAAATTTCCTGTCTCCAGAAATTCGATCAAGAAGTATTAGATAGGATATGTGATCGCCTCTCGATCCTAAGGTTCGGGGTTCGCTCCCCAGTCGAGGTCTGTGTCAAATTTTTACAGATGGGAGAAATTCTTTAAGTGGCGGCTTTTTTGGACGAGGGTTTAAACCGAGGTCCGGTGTTGATTGTTGCACGTTAAAGACCCCTCAAGAGGGAGTGGAAGTCCCCCTCGTAGGCAAAATTCCCAGTTAGGTGTTGAAGGCTCAACCGTGGGGTTGGTGTTTAGCTTTAGTTGCAGAAGTTGACCAATGTTAAAAATCAACCAAAAAACAATAAGATTTTTAAAAAAAAGTGCGGTGGCTTTTTGTCCACCCTGTATAAGTCTTATTAATATATTTATACATGGAAGCTCTAAGTCTAAGAATACGTAGTCCATGTTTCGTCATTCAAAAGCTTAATATGACTCCTGCATCACTTTCTTTTGTATGTTCATTTCAAGGCTAATTGCATGTATGATCCATATAAAACAAGAAGGCCGCTTCCATATTGTCATTGTTACCCCGCCGACGCCGGTGGTCGAGTGGGTTACGTGCTTGCCTCTCGATCCTAAGATGCTGGGTTCGCTCCCAGGTCGAGGTCGGTGGGAATTTTACGGATGGGAGAAATTCCCGAAGTGGCGTCTCTTTCGGATGAGAGTTTAAACCGAGGTCCCGTGTTGATTGTTGCACGTTAAAGATCTCTCGAGGTGGGGTGGAAGTCCCCCCTCGTAGGCTAAATTCCCAGGTAGGTGTTGAAGCCTTCCTGTTGAAGGTTGTCCATCCCTTGGCGTTTAGCCCTCGTGTTGCAGAAATAGGCCAACGTTAAAAATCAAACAAACATTGTTACCCCAACCCCCTACCAGGAAAAGGATTGTCCAGCGTTAACACATCAACTCGTTGATTTAAGGGGTGTTAGTAGCGCATCTGCCTCTTGATGGTGCTCTGCATGGGACGGCTTCCCAACAGGTATTTCAACATCCAGTTTGAAAAAGGGCATTCACATAAAGTCAGAGGGCCCGCTTAAAACGCTATGTATACGTGTATGTGGCCACAAAATGCCTTATTTCTTACATTGCACAATGTATGGTTATATGCGAGTATTTCACTAGAGTTTGAACGTTTTTAACACTTGACATTATAAGTTTGCTAAATTGATGTCTGGACCAAAAAAAAAAAAAAAAAAAAAACTTCACTCTTCCTCATGTATTTATGTGCAGTGGATTAGTACATTGCATTTAAATATTTAAACGTCGTGAAAGGGGTTTTATTCAAAAGCAGCCACAGCTGAAAAATAGGCTTTTTTTCTTTCCTCACTCGTTTAGCTCAAAATTCACGATGAAATACGAGAGGGACTTAGTTCTGGCAAAGGCATAAATATCCCGGAGCATTATTAACTCGGTTACATAATGGCTGCCACCTGTGCAACTTTCTTGCCATTAGGAAACAGACTTGTACGTCATACGTTTAAATCTTACACACGCTAAAAAAGGGGTTATTTAGTACATAATTTATGTATTTAAAGATGGCTGAATTGCTGCTGAGTGGCTAACTCGCAGTTGGGTAAAAAAAACAGAAATTGATCCATCTGCGAATATGTTCGTCATAGAGGCGTGTGTTTAATTCAGCCTGAAGTAGGCTTATAAAATGTGAATTACTGTTAGGAACGGTTTTAGAAATTATTTTTCACCCTTGGGGCATGTAGCGAAGTAATCCTAATGGAGTTTCTTGTGTATAGAGAAGTTGATTTTTTTTCAATGAATTTTTCATGACATTCCTCTTGCCTTAGTGCTTTCAATCTGCTTTTTACCTTATGTGAGGCTTACATAAAAAGCTTTAAATCTTGAGCAATATTTAATGATGACATTGGCAGTGAAAGAATTGAGGACAACTTCAAATCTATTCAAACCGGAAATCCAGATCAATTAAATTATGACAATCTTTGCCAAATATGACAATATTTTACAAATATCATGACTGAAATACTTAGGACAAAAATGGGAAAAGTATGGAGGATATGTGATAATGTATTTGACAAAATAGCTATAAATGGGTATTTATGTATTCAATTTCTGATATGTTCATTAATGGCATATACTATATATGTAAGTGCCATTATACATTTTTTCAAACTTATATTTCATGGATTGTGCCTACTGGTCATCATTCACCTACAATTGTTTTTTTTCCACAGTGATATTAGTTATTGTTGTTGCTGTTGTATTAATAAATGTTTTATTTTAGTAATTAATGCTTTTTTTGTTTCTTTTGTCAGAACACATCAAAAGCAGAGGTGTTGTCCATCAGATGCAGACATGGCATGGAGGATTTCGGAAATAAAACTATTCATTCCCAGCACCATGGACGATGCAGTTGTCATCTTTGGCAGAGAATGATTCCGGTCCTGGATGACCAAAAAGGTCATTGAAACAAATAGGTAAGAAGGCCACAATGTCTCGCTAACAATCATGGCGACCAAGATGTATTCTGATGACTATTGTTTGATTACTTAGTTCATCTTTCGTTCCATATAGGTCCAACAGGTTGCATTTTGCTCCATTATTTTTAATATCATCTTTCCTGGTCTGCATCAACACAATATCCCTTCTGGAGACACCTCTGTAGACACCTCTGGAAGGGAATAACCATATGCTCATCATCCAAGACATCCACTGCAAGATCATCGAATTGATCATTGGTGAAACAACAATCCGTCTGGTATTTTATCTGAATTGATGGTAATCATCCAAGCACATTGATTTGATGGTGAATTGAATCGGATTCGATGGTGGCAATGGCCAACGGAACGGTGGCCACCACGATTCCATTGAACACCACCGATACCAGTTTCGCCTTTTGGACTTCAACAATCGATGTCAATGCCACAACAACAACAGCAACAACAACAACAGTCAACGGCAACTTGTCGACCACAGTCGATTTTCTGGCCAATGTGACGTCGACTATCAACTGGTTGATCAATGCCACATCTTATAACGCCAGTGCCGCTCTTCAGGATGACTTCTTGGATTATCCCTCTTGGAACCAGACTTTCAACAACTCCGGCGGCTTCGAATCACCGTTGCTCAACGTCACTTCCGGTTTCCCATTCGGTGAATTTGTGCTCAACGAAAGCACGGTGGTTTACAGCCTGTTATACAATGGCTCGACGACGGAAATGGTCACGGATCCTTCCACCAACAACACCACCGTGGAATTGGGAACTTGGCCGAACGACTCCGAATATCCTTCGGGTCACACAATGACCCAAATCGTGATCACTGCCGTGCTTGTCACCATGTTGATGATCATGGTGGTGGTGGGAAACATGCTGGTCATAGTGGCCATTGTCACTGAAAAGGCCCTGAAGACGATCCAGAATTGGTTCATCGCCTCTTTGGCAGTGGCCGATTTTTTCCTGGGTCTGGTGGTCATGCCCTTCTCTCTGGCCCAGGAACTTATGGGCTACTGGATATTCGGTTTCTGGTGGTGTGAGATCCACCTGGCGGTGGACGTGCTGCTCTGTACTTCCTCGATCATGAACCTGTGCCTCATCAGCCTCGACCGCTACTGGTCCATCACGCAGGCTGTGGACTACCTGAAGAAGAGGACGCCGGGAAGGGCAGCTGTCATGATAACGGCTGTCTGGACACTGTCCTTCCTCATCTCTGTGCCGCCACTCTTGGGATGGAAGAAGTATTCGCAGGCTGAGGAAGTGCCATTCTGTGCGGTAAGGGATATCATTTATTTTTACTTATCTTCATATTATGCTCCAGAATGTAAATTACGGCGCAGTTACTCAACAAAGTAGTTGTCGACAGTAGGGGAAACCGGGGCACAGTGGTACAACGTCTTTATAAAATCAGGTTTTATCAGCAACCTAATGCTTTTGATTTGGAAAGAAGCTGTATACAGCACTCTTTCGTTAACCAAAATTTCTGCGATCTGACACAAGTATAGAAGAAAATATTTGCAGTTAAAGTTTTTGTTCTTGAAAAGTAA
>JAQGAE010005051.1:0-11783 GCA_034696685.1 Julus scandinavius | reverse complement strand
GAAGAATCGCACTCTTACTTCAGAAGAATCGCACTCTTACTTCAGAAGAATCGCACTCTTACTTCAGAAGAATCGCAATCTTACTTCAGAAGAATCGCACTCTTACTTCAGAGGAATCGCACTCTTACTTCAGAAGAATCGCACTCGTACTTCAGAAGAATCGCACTCTTACTTCAGAAGAATCGCACTCTTACCATGGAAAATTCATACTCTTATTATGGAAAACAAAACCGCGCTTTTGCTACAGATAAACATTACTTCTATAGAAAAATCGCCCTCTAGCTTACTGCCCAAATACTATCCTTACTGCAAAAAAATCGCAATTTTACTGCAGAAAAATCGACCTTTTACTGACGAAAAATTGCTCTCCATCTGCAGATATACTTTTAAGCCAGGCCAGGTTCTATAATTTAAGGCCCCCAAACTAGAGCCCTGTCATATCCCCCATCCCCTTTACGTCTTGAAAGCCAATGAAGGATAATGTTCCAACCCAGATTTCTCCCCCCAACAACACATGTAGTAAATTGATCTAATACTTTCGCATCGCAAATTCCATTGATTGCCAACGCAATTTCCTGCTGTCCAGCCCCTTAATTTTCTTCCAGCTACTTGCGATACTATCGTGATTAGCTGGCCCCTTTCCTTTTCTCCCCAGCTCCAATCTTACGTCTCCCGACACACTCATTCCAAAATCAATATGCTATGAGGGTCCAAAGGCAGTGAATGCAGTCAAACTCCGAAGCATCTTCTTCAATTTCCTCAGCACACATCCTCGGATATTCTGAATCGGTCATGCCCATTGCACAGCACAAGCCTGTCACATGGATCTCGCTCTCCTTTTTTTTTTTCCTTTCCCAATTTTTCATGAATGGCAAGAATGGATGAATGAAATGGAGATGAATGAAGAAAGGGGCTGAATGGATGCGGAGCGCCACTGCCACTGGACGGTGACGCCAAAACCGCATCGCGACTCTACAGGCCTCCATTTTTGGAATCGCTCTCAAAGAATCGATAAGTGGTAACAGCTGAGGCGACGACATTGCCTGCTAATGTGGATTTCTTGGCGGCTCTTCTAATTGCTAAAATGGAGGCATTTTTATCAGTTTGCTGCAGCACGTTTCACCGTGCCCTTAAATCCATCTCGACAAACTGGTCGCCTCCGCCGCAAATGCAAGCTGTCGTCTAGATTCCATGTAATTTTTCTTTGAAAATACAACCGGTTTTCTTAGGGTTTTAATCAGAAATACAAGGAACGAAAACATTGATGCAGCGAGGGAAAGGATCTGGTCCTTTGGTGTGAGGCAGTGTCCGTACCTCACATTTCCGCCTTTGTCGAAGTCAGGTGTTCAAACGCGTCATGGGAAGGTCATCGACCTTTGGCCCAGCCTGAGATTTTTAGGTAGGCTACCAAGGCCAACATGGAAAAGACGAATCCTGAACCTGAGGGTGCTACTGTCTCCAAAAAAAGCGAGGCACCCACGATACAGAGTAGTTGTTAGACGTTCTTGAGGGATCAAAAGAGGCAAGCAGCTCAACGAATTCGACCAGTGGTCACCAGTGACATGAACCTGGACAGTTCCTGGGAAAGAAAGGAATTTACCGGCAATTGCGGTGTGCAGAGGGAACGTTGCTGGGTCAGAATGATCTTTTTGAACTCTTGGAGTTTAGCTCAGTCTAGATGACTGAACTAAGTGCCATGTATATGGATTGTGCTAAGCATTTCATTTTGAACCTGTCTCCTGGCACTGTCTCACAATCGGGAGCCAGATAATGGAGTTATCGAGAAAAAGAAACACAAACTGCTCTGGAAACTCATTATTTAAAACTTAGTTTACCAAACAACAAAAAAACAACAACAAAAGTAATAATGTATTATCGATTAATTGCTGAATCTATACCACTAAAGTTTGAGCAGTTATAAAACATGGAAGACATTTAAAAATTGAACGAAAATGTATTAAACCTATCACAGTTTTGAGAGCTCTCAGATCATCTGATATTATACTCTCTGTTTTAAATTCTTTCCATTAAACTTGCTGTAAAACATGACATTTTGGTGGAAACCATCGGTCATTTTAAAAACTATTGCCTGTCTTTAAAAACATGAACGAAAATTTCCGTAATGGGACATGAAGTGACTAAGTAGGATTTTGGTGAGAGTAACTATGGTTACATTTCCATCTGTTTATAAGTTATGAAAGAGCTTTTGAAAACTGAAATAAAATTCCCTCCCTTTGTTATCATTACCGTTGACTGATTTTATCCTTAAATTTTAACTCTTTGCATTAAATTAGAAATAAGATTTTTGGTCATGATTAAATATTATTAAGGTGTTAATCTTAGATAACTTCGATTGTGTTGTGTGTTATTTTCCATTTACCAGAAATAGTGAATCCAGGTGAATTTGGATATGTGCATCAAGACAGTCAAGACTAAAACATTTTTGCAAGATCAATTTACTAGATTGGGTTGATGTCTCAAATAAACGAGTTTTCCCATTATAGTGTCACAAATAATGGAGAATGCACAGTATTATCTGAGTATGCACTTGCAGTATGGCCAACACAAAATGTCCAATCAAATGGTTTCTCCCCATTGTTATTACTCTCTCTCATACAGAATTCCAACTCAAAATAATTACTTCACCAAACTTTGTAAATTGTAACAAAGCCGTTATAACCACACACCACCAACGCAAGAACAAAATTTGTTAATTTTTGAAGCCTATAAGCGGCATATTCAACGTATTTTAGCCTTTAGAAGTCCATGGTGCGTAGAATACATTTGCGGCTTAATGCATTTTAATTCCTGGTTGACCAAAATAGCAGCGCTGTCCAGTCGGCCGGAAAGTCCGTTAATTACTTCTGCTTAATATCGATTTTTCTTGGCGGAAAAGTGTTAATTATATTGGGTATAAACCCCATAAACTGCTAACTTCCTATGGCTGTATATGCATTGCTATGTTTCTATTCCCATATATACATGATATTTTGTTCTGTTCTAGACAACCGAGGGAAGACGGGGTCGCCACGGGATGCTGCGCAGTTTAAAAATCTGCTGCGGAGAAATATTTTGCAGCAATATATACTCATTAGTTGGCAACTTCAAGTACATCGTTCATTAATGTAAATGGTGACGGCACATGGTCTTTAAATAGCGACGGAGCTGGCAAAGAATAATTAAAAACCTAATTTTACTTGCAGATTTATACTAATAGGAGAGTGGGTGCGACCCATTATTAAACAGCACTGAAGAAGACTTAACGCCCTTTTGTTTACTAATATTATGTTTTCGTGCTCTGTTCATAATTTTGTAACATTTCATGCTAACAAATAAAGATTGTGTCAAGGAATGAAAGTGATATATAGTTAACATTTTAAAAAAATTAGGGGTGGCCACGCGACTACTTTTTACCAATTTGCATAAAAACGGTTGAAATGTGCGCTATATTTATGGACTGGCACATTTCATCAGACTTAATGCAAATCGGTTAAAATGATTTTGCTCTGAAGACCACTAATGCCGTATTCACACACACACACACCCGAATATCGCCTACTACCAGATAGGTTAGGGTGTGAGCATGCGCACTTCAGCTCATACACAACCTACCCACCGGAGAACTGACTTAATCTGTGACGTCAGCAACCCGGCAGCAGAGATTAGGCTGAAAACAAGGGTACAGGCCACATAGAACAGTTGTCTTCTGTACTCTGCTATAGGACAACAAAGACGCTATTGGTAAAATTGTTGTATTCTGTAGTTGTATTCTGTAGTCTACTACAGAACAACAACGGCGCTTTTACGTCCAGCGTTGTCAACACTACTATGTCGATGCCTGCTAGAAAAAACTCAACCAAGTTGAGCTTTTTCTCGACCAAGAATATGGGAGGGACTTAATGCCCGAACTAAAAAACGAGAGCTGAAGGGCGCATGCTCACACCCTAACCTATCTGGTAGCAGACGATATTCGGTTGTGTGTGAATAGGGCTTTATATCCGTGGATTAAAGTCATGGCCAAATGTCCATTTGCAAGGCCTTATCGTTGATTAGTATTGCCTGTTTCGACAAATGTTTCGGCATGTTTCGAAAAGGATAACATAAAAGGGGTAAATCGTCTCAACTAAAATTCAAACTTACATGCGATTAAAAGTGCATCAAAATTTTAAAGAATTATTTTTTTGCGTACAATAGAATTTGTTATGTAACCATCCCTATTGTAAGAAGTGACAATTTTAAGTATACAATGCAAATCCATCATTGCATATAACAATCATAACTTTTGTCGATTCTCTGCAAATATTTGGGCAATGTATGCATTTGCTTTCGTTTGCAACTTTTATGCTTGGGTTTCAAACATCATTTCCCAAAGATCGATAGTATTCGACATAAATACGCATATATTGCATTTATGCTAAATTGCCCTCGAAATTTACAACTTTCTCGTCCATGCCCATTTACGAGAAAGCTCGTGAAAACAACAACAACACAACTGTTCATTTTCCACCCGCAAGAACAAAAAAACGCTAAAAACAGCAGTCTTTTTTTATGGCAGAAATGCCGAATTTGTGGGCTGTTCGTAAACGATCCTCGCTGAAAACCATCGTCTTGGAAACCGTTTAGTCGCTGAAGCGACATTATGCAAATAAAATTCAGCACCTTCCGAATGCCATGGGGTCAATGGAGGCCACTTGAATAATTTCGTGCGCTGTTTAATTGCTTTGTGTACAGCCAAAGGTCTTTTCCCCCGATGCGACTTCATCTTGCAGTCGTTTATGAAGAACCTAGTTGATCTTCATGTCGATTCCAGACCGTTGTTCTCCACGTTGCTTGGCTCAGCCATTACGTTGAAGAGCTCTCCAAATACTATTGTAGAACTCCAACAAATTCCTTAATGGCTTTCTAAACTGAACTGCTGTGCAAACAAAAACTTTGTCATCCATTCCCAACCTAAGGACTCGCCCTCTTCAGTGGCGCATCTACTTCCGAGTTCGTCGGAAATGTGCTGACAGCAACTACTCTATAGGCATGCTGACCATCACTCATGAGGTTCAGCCAAGTGTCCAATCATCGTTAAAATGTTATCTCCATTACTTGGATTTGATTGTCTAGCGGCTTATCCGTTGAGGATGCTCCTCCTCAGAGCTACTTTTAAAACAAAGCACTGCACTGCACCACCATTCACCCTGTGCTGCACCACCATACACCTGTACTGCACCAACATACTGTACATCCTGTACTGAACCAACGAACAACCTGTACTGCAGCACCATTCACCCTGTACTGCACCACCATACACATTCACTCTGTGCTGCACCACCATACACATTCATTCTGTGCTGCACCACCATACACATTCATTCTGTACTGCACCACCATACACATTCATTCTGTACTGCACCACCATACACATTCATTCTGTGCTGCACCACCATACACATTCATTCTGTACTGCACCACCATACACATTCATTCTGTACTGCACCACCAAACACATTCATTCTGTACTGCACCACTATACACATTCATTCTGTACTGCACCACCATACACATTCATTCTGTACTGCACCACCAAACACATTCATTCTGTACTGCACCACCATACACATTCATTCTGTACTGCACCACCATAGACATTCACTCTGTACTGCCCCACAATACACATTTACTCTGTACTGCACCACCATACACCTTGTGCTGCACCACCAAAGACTCTGTGCTGCATCACCATACACCGTACTGCACTACCATACACCCTGTACTGCATTGAATTACAGTGTAGTTGCATGGTATTTTACAACACCACACTTTTCTGTCCACTGACAGAATCCTCAAAACCACGTTAAACGACATATTTTAAACATCAAAGTTTTTACCAGATTTTTAGTCATGGTTGGTCGAGTGATGTGCTTTTTTCCTATAAAATTTGCCATTGTTTCTGTAAAAATTTCTTGTATTCTTCCCTAAAACAACTTTTCCCAACCAACTTGTTGTCTTTGGTTCGGTACGGTCATATAACACAAATAAAATGATACGAAAAGGATAAAATTATAACATTATATGCAATATTCGTTAAACTGTCTCGCAAGTTGGCCTCCTCACTAAATGTTTGAATAGATATCTCAATAGCAAAATATATTTAATGGAAAATGTTCGAGATTTTTTAAAATTCCAAAGCATTTGGAGGAATTCAAATTGATCTAAGAAAGCTTATCTTTCCATAATTCTGCAGTTCCATTTTTCTAAAATTTTCTATGATTTTCAACGTAATTGAGTGTTTGTTCATTGCATTTGAATTCTTCAAACGTTTTATCGATAAATTGTATTCTAATAAATGAATCAAAATTTAAAAAAATAATGGTAGCGACAGAAAATCTACTTAATGGTATTGTAGCTATTGCATTAATGCTGGGTGAGAACATTAAGATGTTCAGTCTGCAAACAAATTAAAATGTACATATGATGCTCATGTTGAAATCTATTGACAAATTGAAACACAACATTATACTATACAATTCATGTTTAATGCATTGTTTCCTTCTCATTGTTGATCTTTTTTTGTGACTGCATGGTTCCATTAGTGAAAAGGAATTTGTATTCCTTCGTTTTAAAACATTTGTTTAGACACGATGTTGTATATTTCATGTACTATTATTCACTACAGACTACCTACAGTATATGTGCACACAAATTGGACAAAAGTCATGCAGGCAAGGTAAGTATTTACAACAAACAACTCTAGACTTAAGTTAATGCTTACCATAAATAAGCAATTATGCAGAAGGAAATTACCAAGAAAACCTTATAAAGTGGCTACACATAAACTATACGTACAATTGAGGATAAATTAGAAATTAAACCTTAATAAAGTAGAACCTATCTAAATGCATACTCTTGGGACCAGTGAAACATATGCATTTAGACAGGTTATGAGTTTACACAGGTTCCAAGCCGGGTCCGGCACATTTTAAGCATCTAGAGAGGTTATTCATTTACACATAATGCATTTAGACAGGTTTTACTGTATTGGGATATTCCTTTCAAATGTTTTTTTTTTAAATTTAACGATCTATAGAGGTTTAGTGATACTGATGTATTAATCCAAGGAAGGATTTTATTATATGATCATCACAACAAAGTTTATCAAGTTTACTATCGTATATGCTAGCATATACTTAATGGTATTATTATGTTAAATAAAATGTACAGTAAAATCTTCCCTTGTTATTATCGAAGTAGCTTACAATAGCTATAATGCACGTTTCATGTTACCAATAATCTCAATCAAAATCTTTAAAAAACCACATAGCTTAACAATTGATATAAATGAAATTAAAAAATGGGACTAGAGTTATTTTTACAAAATAGCATCAAGGTAAGACTCGAAATGTATGCAAATATTATAGTTTATAAATAAAACAGAGGCTATCATGAATCAGTGAATAAAAAAATGTGGTTGTTTCACTTTATCCATTACACATACTGCATATACAGATAAATCCATAGTATACGTTTTTTTCCCAGAAAATGTTTATACAACATAGAGGCCCAGTATTCCACAAAGAATAAAAAGCAAGTTTTCGATGGGAAATATTAGTTTCAGGAAAGTTACAAATCAAGATTTTTCCTCTTATACTATGCGAACTATGGAAACTTACCAAAGAAAAATCTGATACTATATTCTTAAATTTCAAAACAAAACAAAAAAATAAGTGGGACTAGAGAGAATGCACGTATATGAAAATAAGCATATTATGGTTTCGCCTAAGGCACACATATCCGACTACATGTATGTATATTTTTACCATGCATATTTGTTATAACAGAAGTGTACTATGCAATGAAATATGCAAAATACGTAGTTTTTATATGTCATGTCACCCATGCTTAACCTAGCTTTAGATTTGTTCTGTCGAATGGCAGGAAAACCAAGTTAAACAAAATATAATGCACGCCATTTTGGAAATCACGTTTTGTGTTTAAGTACTGTTCAGTACTCTTTTAGTAAAATGAGACTTTCTCCAACTAAAGCAACACTTTCACTTCAATGGGCTCATTCTATAATCCAACTCAAATGTCAGCGCACTTTATAAAGGCTGGCTCAACCGCCTTAAATCAATAATAATATTGACATGAAGCAAGCTCAAATTATTCATTGAATAACAGACAATGAATTTATTGAATTTTTAGAGCTTCAAAAATGTTATCGAAAGGCATTGAAAACGAATTTTGTGTACATGCAATAACAATGCTATACGATTAAGCAAAATAGGAAATAATAAGATAAGCTTTTCAAATTTTCAACTGAAAAAACATGTTTAGTACAAGAGTTTTTACAGTTTCATTTCCAGATTTTAGGAATAACCCTTTTGCCTGAAAGTTTGTTTATGCATGGCTTTTGTCTTAATAATTTTGCGTGCTACATGCATATGCGCATTATACCCATTATGCGTTACAAATAGACAGAAGTTGGCCTGAAAACAAGATGATAACGGTATTGCTGTGTAAATTAACATAAGAGGTTAAGAACTTTGTATTTTACGATATATGCTAGATCATATACTGTATATATAGAATCGTGCAGTCGATATTCTTTGACCCTCCATATTTAAATCTATTTTTGGCAAGCAAATTAAATCTCAATTGCGCATCTGCCATGGAAGAAAGGTTATTGGGGATGTATTGATTTTGATGGATTCAGCCCTACAACTCCCCAATATTCATTATGTAGAATTTATAAAGTCAATCACCATGCAATCTAATCTTATGCTCAATATGAGAACGAGAGGGCGTAGTATTAAATGCCAGATTTTCTTATTTTTGGACTGTATAAAATATTTAAGCACGGCTTAAGTTTACATAACTGTTAAACAACCTTAATTTCATTTGCTGGAGTTTTACTAGGTCTCAATATGCAAATATTAGTTCCATCAACAGCACGTTAGTAGTGACATAAACATCAATGCTAAATTGAATGCTGACTTTTTCAATTTGTAATTGATCATCGAATGGAATTACGAGGATGTCTGTGATATCGGATCAACAAATTTACTATTGTTAATACAGCATGGGGCCATTCCAAAAGGACGCACCCAAGAGACGTCCTTTTTGGATGACCCCCATGCTGTTACACGCTAGATATGCTGGTAGACGACAGATTTTATTCTTTACCTTCATCAAGTGGCCTACTTGTATATCTTCTACAAACAGGAAGTTTTCCAAAATAGTAATTCATATATCAAAGCATTAATAAACCTATGATATTTTCTAAAAATAGATCATTGTTGCAAATTAATTTTAAGTATGCTTCAAAGAACTAATCAATTTAAATGAATTCTTCATAACATAGTCAAAAGTACTTCAGCTAATAACCATGGTATATATGCGGATATTAAATAATTTTTCGTAATTATATAGAAAATTCCAAGGCAAAACCATGGAAATTTAGGCAATATACTTCACACGTATACTACTATAGATGGTTTTGAGGAATGAGGATTTTTACTGAATTGCTCTTCAAAAGTGATAAATATGTCCATAAGGAACTAAAAATTAACACGTGTCACTATGGCATCAGGGGAAAGGGAGGAGGGCAAAGCCGTTTTTGTAATCGCATTTCGGGGAGGGAGGGGGAAGGAGAAATGTAGAAAAATTGCATTTATATCATAGAAAATTTGCGTTTTTACCAAAGAAAATTTCCGTTTTTACCATAGAAAAATTACGTTTTTACCTTACAAAAATTGCGTTTTTACCAAAGAAAATTTGCATTTTTATCATAGAAAAATTGCGTTTTTAACGTAGAAAAATTGCGTTTTTCAGTTTGCATGACAATTTCGAAAAATCATTTTCAACATTTCAAATTTTTTTCGCACATATTCTGGAAGCCCGGGCCTCTAAAAATCCCGGGCCCGGGGTATTATTTCATAATTTCCATAAATGACATGAACTGAGGAAAGCATTTCCCTTTATGGCCATGTCAACTTTACAGTACTGTACATTGATTGCTCGCCCTATTGGGCCTAAAGGCATATCGAAACAATCGAAAAAGTTACAATCGAAACCAAGTATGCATAATAGTTTCTGAGCACGCATTTAAATATGAAACTATAATGAGGGATAATTCCCAACTTGTCTAAGGTGCTACTTTTCCTACTTTTCAAGTATGGGTATCGTCCCACTTCACCGACAGCGCATTTCGCCGACAAATTTTACCCTGCAATTTTTGTTCTGTGACAGGATCGAAGTCCTACGCGTTCAAATAAATGGATGGCGGTTAAACAGTGCAATTTATACTTTCCATCTGATGATGCTTTATTTATTCTTTTTATTATTCAATGCAACTCCTTATTCGATAATGGTGCTTTCGAGAACAAATTCCTTGATGGCTATAGTTATTTCGTAGTATTTGAGTACAAGTTCGGTAAACAAGAAAAAATTGCTCTTATTGTTTACATATATATTTTCTAAGAATATGATATAGATACTGAATGTTCGTTTGCGGTCACGAATATATAGTATACAGTGACAAAAGGCAGATGTTATCTTTCAATCAATTTTCTTGGTATCCCTTTCATACTTGATATACTATATTTGGCAAACCACCAACCATACAACAAGTACAAGTTGCCTATTTTACTTAATATAAGATTTCTGAAATTAAATTAGAGTGAACATTATAATCTGATGGCTTCAGAGAAGAGCCTCTAATCAATACATTTTCTTCGTAAAGAATAGATATCCATATAGAAAGTTCAAAATAACAATATTGCCAGGAAGCATTTAATCATGCGTCTTTTACATTAACTTTGCATTTTTGTTGATCTCCCTTTGTCCTAGAATTGCTGGTTAAAATACAGAAAACAATCAATGTCAAAGAAAGAAAATTTAAAAATAGCGGATCATGTTTCATATATAAAATAAATGAACGTAGAAACGAGACTGAGTTAAAGTTGGAATAGTTCCGTAAACAAATATGCAAAATTAGACTTCATACGCTTATTAAAAGATGATTTGATGGAGTAGTTTTATTGTCCAAAATTGCAAACAAAATTGGAAAGAGGGCCAATTTTAATCTCGCATTATTCTGTATAAAGGCTTGATGATCGCCTGTTTTATTCTAGTATATTTTGTAAAACCAACATACGTTAAATTGATATAACAAAATCGTTTTACCAAATATGCGAAAGTTAAAATAATTACAAATGTCTGATTTCTTCAACTAAAGAAAGTTATAAATACAGCATTTTGGTGTTGTAATACGAGTACGGTAGCCACTGATATATTTTAGGAAATATAATGGCATAGGTATATATATATATATAAAAGCATGGCACGCTTTGTCACTGCCAAATTCATTTGAAAGCATGATTATTGTGGGCTGTACTGTTCTGTTATCCTCGGTAAGAGTATTTTAAAAATAAATGAATGATCAGATTAAAAATTTACGAACCCACTTTGTGTTGGCGAAATGTTTACAGCCCACTCTCATGCTTGTTTACGCGCATTAAATACCTATGACATTTAAAGTATCATCCCCAAAGCATCTTAGAGTAATACTAAGTGACCGCTTCAAGATAATAAGAATAAATGGTTTACATGTACAGTAACACAAGAATAAAGGAGAAAACTTATACTGTATGCTCTTCAGCTTATTATATTTATATATATCCCCCTGATGGCAGCTAGAATCACAACCCTAACACTTTCAATGGGTGAAATTTTAAAACACAATTCCAGCCAAACCAAATGAGATTAAATAAAAATAAAAATTGTTTAAAATAGCT
>JAQGAE010005050.1:0-11783 GCA_034696685.1 Julus scandinavius | reverse complement strand
AAGTGATACCATTGCTGATTTATCAAGCTATTTTAAACAATTTTTATTTTTATTTAATCTCTTTTTATTTGGCTGTAATTATGTTTTAAAATTTCACCCATTGAAAGTGATAGGGTTGTGATTCACCTTAATTGAAAAAAAAGAAGTAATCTCGAGTTGTTGGTAATAACCCTTAATTTTCCTCAATAACCCCCAAGTTTTTCAATATGTGCTGCAAATGATTCACTTTCATAGGTTGGATTAAACGAACAGGTTGAAACTGGGGCCGATTGTGTCATTTGTGAATTTTAAGTAACTCCAGCTCATGACAATCTACAACTGTTGCACCATGAAATACAACACTATTAATATGATGAACGATGGTATAAACTTCAAAACGGCGCGTTTAAATTTATTTCCAGCTTACACAGAATGGACTTAATCAAAAGCGTACTAATGACGTGAAAAGATGAGTTGCACATCTATCTAAGACCCTCTACGCAGAGTCTTCCGAGACGAAAGGGCACACGTATACGGAATAGAAAGACGAGAGGAAAATAGAAGAAATCTATGAAATCGAGCCAGGGAAGAAAACAGCCCTAATTTAACAATGATATGCATATATTCTTATATATAATTAATATTTTATCCTCATCATCATCATCTCATCAATTGGACCATCATTGGCTTGAGAGAGAGAACAACTCTTTTAATACATTTGATTGAAAAAGAGCTTTCTGATATGTCTAGTTCAATGAGAACAAGAGAATGATATAGTTAAGAAATGGTATAAGGAGGGAAGGGACCTTGGGAAAAGATGGCGAGGAAGTAGGGATGAAGGACGCGGCATTTGGAAAAAGCTTATATAGGCTTAAGGTGCAAGTCAGAGGGCGCCACCGTGCGTCGCACATCGTCGGCATTGTCCACAGATGGCGCTGAAACTGCTTCTGAAATCACGTGACACAATATTCCTTGTTCAGCCAACCACTTTAGAATAACAGAATCAAAGTTGTATTTTCAGCTATATTATTTGTTCAAAATGTCCCTTGAGGTAATATTCGCATTTTTAAAATTCTCCTTAAGCCGGCTCTCCACCAAGACTTATCATATTTTGGCAAAGAGTTTGGTAAATGTTCTAGAGAATTTGAGATAAGTAGGATTTTTTGGCTTTTTTTTATAAGATTTCCAATGAACGGAAATTTTCAGGTGTCTAACACGAGTTTCAAGCATATTTCCCATATTTTCCAGAATTTCAAGGTTGTTGGACTCCTTGCCTTAATCCAGGGTTATATTTATCTTTTAATTATAGTGGGCATGTGCAGTTTGGAAACTAAGTACTCCATAACCAATTTCTAAATAGGATTTTGCAGAAACGTGACTTGTAGGCGACATGCAGCGCCATCTGTGGAAGACAGCTACGGCGCCCTATGCAGGTGGAGCCTTCTGGCCCTTAACCCAGCTATTTCAGAAGATGCTATTTCCTATTTCTGGTACAACGTTCGGCGCGGCTGCACGCAATATATGAATGACTTTAAAAAGCGGGTTCGATTTAGAAAACAACGAAACGCCACAACAAGAATTCGATGAAAATAAACCACAAAAAAAACCAAAAAAACGACAAAAATGCGGTGGCCACGACTCCATCTATGTATATATTGCTTATTATACTTGCCACCACCAGGGTGATGAACAGTGAGCGGTGAGAAGACGAACGAACACCCCACACACCGAAAAAGAAACACCCAATAGACATCGAACCCTAGATTATTGAAATTGTACAAATGATGCTAGTCATTGATCCGAAGAGAATACAAAATAAAGAAAGCCAAAGCGAGGCTCCATCATATATACTTAAACGCCACCGCAGATATATCTAAAGGGGTTTTGGGTAGGCAGCCTAAAATACAAATTTTAAGGGACAAGGGGATGGAGCAACAGCTGCGGGATGTAGCCATGCCTGGAGATAAAAGGAAGAGGGCGCTGTGTTAGCCCAGGAACAGAGGTTGCCGGGCAAGTAACCAGAGCTGCATGGCAAAAAACGCAGGTAGGCAAGAGGAGGAGGAGGTGGTGGTGGTGGGTGGGGGGCAAGAGTTTGAAAACATTGCATCCGCATCAACACTCCCCCTAGTGGGGAGGAAACCTTCGAGTACATCACAGATATCACAAGTACGCACAAAGAAAAGGGACTCGACACTGCTAGATGGCGACACTGCAGACATCCATCGCGAGAGGGGCTAGCTAGAAAAGAGGCGGGGAAGAGTGTCGGAGGGTGGGGCGATGCCGAAAAGGGGCCCTGAAGCACGGGGCCCTGGCCGTCGAATGGGACAAGTCTGTACGAAATGGAAACTTATATCTGAATCTGCCTTCTCCTTTCAACTGTTTTATTGGTTGTAATTCCATTTGGTATGCTAGGACATCTAGGATCTAGGACAAGGTAACATATCCTAGTGATTTGCTATGTTATATTTTGTATCTTATATATGAACCAGAACCTGATGAAGGCTACTTAGCCGAAACGTTGTGCTGGAAGGAAAATTAAATAAAATCTGGTCGTGAAGAAAGGAAATCTCGCCATAATTCAGTACACTTATTAAAAATCTTCAGCTTTGAGCTGTAAATATACTCTGTGCGATACTGCACAATTCTGTGCAGAACTTCAGAAGTCTGTCTGCAACTGCAGAACTTTGTTTAACACTGCATGTTTCACTTGTAAAGCACTGGTTAGTACTGCACATCATATCTCAAGATAGAAGAATGTAGCTTAAAATTGTGCAACTGCATGATTGGATTATCTCCAAAAATAATTATTGGAGTTGGTCTCAAAACGTTTCAGATTCACCAAATAAAGTTCGAATATCGTACTGAAGTTATCCCATCGCACGACAAGCTGGACTCCCTACGGCATCACCTGATCACCCTTCAGTCAAAAAGACTGGATAAATTTGTCCCTGTGCCAATGCAAGAAGTTGGCTGATATACATGAATCAACTTCTCTTTAGCAGGATCCAGTCGTGTATTAATTAGTCAACCCATGTTTGGATAAAACCCAGCCTGACTTGATAAATAATTAAAAAATCCCAGATCAAATCTGAGATTCCAAAAACGCCTATCTTTCGTAAGATTTTCGTTTCTTTGTCAGATGATGGGTTGGCTAGTTATTACAAAACTGGTCCAACTGGCGCGATAAAATCAAGACAAAAATGTGAATGTGTCATTCAGAGGCAAGAAGACGACGAAATGAGAAGAGATTAGTGACCAGGTTGAGCACTTTCATTCTCAAGCTGGATCATCAAAGTTGCATTCGTAGAGAGGAAGAGACAGTGAGGACGACGACGGAGATTGTCAAATGTGAGCAACGACACTAGGGAGACCAGCAGACTGGTGGCTAGAGGACTTAAGAAGAGCAGATCCTACCTTGAACAGGATGGGGTCCAACTGGTCATCACAATATGCACGAGAGAGGAATGGAGCTTATTGTTTGCTACTGAACAGCTGGGCCTGCAAAATCAAAGCGTAAATTGAACATTTTTTTCATTCATTACTCAAAGTTATTGCTCAAATAAACAATTTTTACTTTTTAGACAATTTTCCAAAACAGAAAATGAATCACAAATTTAAAACATCCACTTAAATGTATAAATGTTTTTGAGCAAAATGCTGCAACATATGCTGTTCATGTGTACTTGACTATTGCAATGTACATGCACTTATAGTGGACACATATATATAATCACACAATTTACAATGTATGTGAATACATATTTCTTAAGGTCAGTATGCACCAGACGAAACATACACAAACACATAAAACATACACAAGAAACACTGAAACAAAGTTTCCAGCATGTTTTTCGAAACATATGTCGCAAATTTTCTTTGATCCAGACCGCCTCTTGAACGATCGCCAGGAAACACGAAATGTGTCAGAAAATGTAGTTTTTCGATACATGTTTCACAAACACTTCTGGATACACCAAGGTAGCATGTATATGTTTCATGTGTCTTAATGTTTCTTTTGGGGCATACGCACCTTTAGACTGCTAATACGTGTTTAATTTAAATATCAGGCTTAGAAAAAGTGACTGATTTTTGAAGAAATTTTTAAATTTTGATCAAAAAATTAAAAACTGCAGTTAAATTAGACAGTCTGGTTCAGCATTTCAAAGTGGCATATGCACCAATTCTCACTTATTTTGAATTGGTGAATGTGTAGATTGAACTCAGATTAATAAACGGTCTGCTAAAGGCCCATACGCGAACCGGAAGTACAGAACTTGAATAAGGTTAATTAAGATTTTTAAATGATGGTTATAATGGAACTGAGCAGTTTATGCTGCAACATTATGTTATAAAACACGGAAAATATAATTAGCTTTCAACAGTTAAATTGAAATTTATCTTCTTTTGAGCTGTTAAGATGAGGAACGACTAATGAATTCTAAACAATATATTTCCATGTCGTTTCATAAATTGCTTGGAAAGTATTTTCTTACAAAGATATAACAGTTGGAAATTTTGTAATTTGTGCATGAATCAAAATAAGTTTTTTCTGTGGCCATAAACCAACTCATCATTCAACGAATTTGTTTGGAATACAAGTGACGTAATTTTACTTACCACTCCCGAACCCAGTTGTTGTAAAAGATTGGAACCTTGCGGAGGGGAGCCGGTTGCAACTGCTGGCACACAGGCTGAAAAGCGGCGCCCTTTCAAATTTGTTGGCGACGTAGTCATGAAAAAAGCATTCGTCTAAGAGAAAATGAGAAAAGGAAAGCACGATTAAATCAATTGTCAATAGAGTCTAAATATGTCTTGCAGCATAGCAGACAAGAGAACGAACAACCAACAACATTGCACAATATCTCATCAGCTTCTGTATTAATTGACACAATGGCAGTCACAATACAGTCAAGCTTGTGCAGCTAATCTAAATTTATCAGCAAGATATCTCCAATTTTTGGATGGTGAATCCATCAAAAAATTGGTCATGGTATCCTCCTTAGCATTTACTTACAAGTGACGGCCGTTGCTGTTGCAAGTACTTTGCTTCAGGAGGTCCGATGCTGGAATGTCTTCGAATGGGGAAGCTTCCCATGAAGCCTGTAGGAGAGCCACCATCAGGGCTGCTCGGGTTCACCTGGATATGAGGGATGAGGAGAGCGTTGTCCGAATGGCGGCGACTGTTGAAGGCCGCTTGAACTCGCAGGAAATTGGAATCTGTAGTGAGTGAGGCTTCTGTAATGAGGAATTCGGACAAACAAACCAGTGTGCAAAAGCGCATGAAGACGTTAACGGGGGGGTTAGGACTCACCAGAAGAGTTGCTGTCCCTTCGTACGACGTCTTCCACACTGGACGAGGTCTTCTTCCGCTCGCTACGCATACCAGAGATTTGCAAGGTTGGAACGTTGTCTGCGCTGTGCAACTGCCTCAGGTTGCTCCTAGCAACACCAAGGGACAGTGCAAGGGGGGCAGGGGTCAGAGTTTAAGAGCCAGGCCAAAAACAAACAGGACATGAAACAGTACGTGCCAACACGCCACATGCATGCAAGTAGGCATGCGCACTAGTCAAACAAGCATTTGATGAAGGGTCATGAATATGGAGGGTATTGTGGGGTAATGGCGGTTGATGAGTAAATCTGCATGTAAGCTGCATTACAGGGGAAAAAAAAGCGCCAAAAATAGCGAAAAAGTTGAGTAAGCTGGTGATTTACGCAGAAAGCGATAATAGTCGATTCGCAGCAAAAATGCAAATTTACAACAAAAAAAAAGAACAGTGTGCAGGGCTGCTCTAAACGAGCAGACGTTCCCCTGTGATAATACAAGTAATTTCTTCCTTCCATAAGAATAGGAATGGGTGTCTACAAGAAATTCTACATCTTGCATGACAAGCAATAGTTCTAAGAAAAAAAACAGCAAAGCGAAAGTTGCCTAGATGTATTGCCTACTGTGTCGTAAACATGTCGATTTTTGTTGATAGGATGAATTAATTTTTGTTCGCATTGATTAAAAATATGCAAAAACCAAAAATTTGCAAAGATATGTCAAAAAAAACTTAACTAAGGAAATTCCACAGAGAACTTAATTATGCGAGAAACTTTAATTCTGTTGAAAATTCCTATTCCTGATTTAATGATTACATCAGAACCCCTCTCACCCGTCCTAGTTTGGACTGTAGACTGATTAATTAAGGGAGAGCTGGTTAATCCGGAATTTATGTAAAGAATAATAATATTAATAAAATACATGAGTAACATATTTAATTTGTTATTGATTGGAAATTAGCATATTTAATATTTAAATCCTTATTTTTTAATTGTTGCCTAAGAAGTGTTCAGAAGTGTATCTAAGCAATTTGTGTTGTTGTCCTTGTGTATTTATACATGTCATGCTTTCCGTGGTTAAAGTATACCCAGATTCAACTGCTGGTCAAGCCGGTTAAGAGGGTTTCTACTTAAGTAGAAAAATGCCGCTATAGGCCCATATATGGCTGTATATGATATTCTCCATATACAAGTATAGTTCACCTGAAAACATTTATGGCTATACAAGTATATGGAAATTTATGTGCAAATGTTTTAGGGGCCATTCAAAACGGAAGTCCTCAAGAGGGGGTAGGGGTGGTCTGCTGGCATGTGAGCACCATGTGGACAGGGGGTGGGTGTGGGTGAGAGGCGGAACTCAATTTTTAAAGGAATTTCGGGGGCGTCCTTTTTGAATGGTCATTTAATATGGTTCAAAATATTAATATGGACATATTCCGGGATATCAGAAATACATTCGCATATATGACCATTCCTCTATATTCCTCCAAATCCAATATATTTTTCAGATATGTGCCATATATAATATCCCCCTCCTCTCTTCCCCCTTCTTTACCCCCTCCACAAAGAATTTAAAATTTATTTGAAATTCCCATAGTTAAAGCTCAGCTACATTTAACAATCAAAAATATTCAAGCAATCCAAGGCCCACTAAAGAATGTGCTAATTATTAGTTGAAAAAACATCTCCGCCAAAACGCACTATATTAACTTGCATGCATCATCCACGCATGCAGTGAGATCGGAAAATTTGATGAAGATGATGACGGATATGAAAACAGAAAGCAGCCATTTTGACGTCAGGCAAAACAGGCTGCCTCTGTTTTGACGAACAAGAAACGGGAGGGTGGTGTTTAGATATTCTTTCCCAACTTACTTTTCGTTGACTGGAAGCGTGAGATTATCCAACTTGAGCTTATTGCGTTGATTTCGGTCTACTTGATAGAACATTTCCTGAATGACTCCCATGAGTAAAGTGAAATCGTCCAGGTTCAGGCCAGGGTTGACCATCTGAGGAGTTAGGCTGGGAAGGACCTTGCTGGCGATCAGATTCACGGTAAGGCCGTATTTCTTGTCACTTAGAAGTTGTTTGTAAATATCTGTTGATGAGGAGGGCAACGTAAGACACAAAATTCGGGATGCCAAGGGAATTTATAACGGAGAAATATGAAAATGGAACCACTTACTTACAACCGTCATTAGGATGACAGGGTCTTGAAGTTTTACATCAGCTAACATGGGTAACACTTCATCTAAAAGAGTGTTTTTTTCCAGTTTATCAATTATTTTTTCAATGCAGGCCAACACCTTAGACTGGACCTATAAAACAAGTAAAATTATAAATTGATGTTTTTAGATTTAGTCAAAATTCTCTAAATGAGACCACTCAAACTTACGGCCACTTCTGTTGCCTTCATTCCAGCGTTTTTGGTGAATACCAGCTTGGCTCTGGGCAGCACCATTTTGCGGATTGCGGCTTCGTCCAGGAAGTCCGCAATTGAAGCTACGGCTTGCAAAGCGGCACACTAAGGTATTTATAAGCATAAAATGTCACGACTCCATGTGCAATTCACAAAAAACTTGAACTGTTAATAGGTTTACCTGAACTTGGGGAGTGGCAGAATCAAACGCATTGTAGAGCATTGGGAGGATTTCTGATTTGATGTCCTCGTCTGGCGTCTTTTCCAACAGGATGTGCAAATTTTCTAGCAGCGTCACTGTTGACTAGAAATTCAATACAAAATATCACTGTTTTATCACAGAAATGTCAATCTTGGGATGTTAACAAATGCAATAACTCCATCTATTGAATTCGTTTGGAAATTTCAATGAAGCTTCGATGCAAGGAATGTATTGAATAAAGTGTTTGAAAACTTCCTTAACATCACCGAAATGGGTGTGCATGTTTGAAACCAAACTTTATAGGAATATAAGATAATTGAAGGAAAAAATGCACTGTATGAAAGAATTGTTTATTTGTAATCTGTTTAATGAAGTTGTGACGTTTGTTTCAACATAGAACAGTTGTAGAAGACAGAAACACTTACTTGGATGGATCGTGGCATGCTGAACAGACAGCGTATACTAGGCAGAATGATGTTTACAAACTCCTCTTGAGTGCTCTCCTGGATCAAAACAATGATTGGTTGAAGAGCGGCCGCCAATACTTCTTGCGACTGAATCTCTTGTTGGAGTGAAGGAAATACATGTTGAAACCACAATTTCTAAATTTGGAAGAAATAAAAATAAATTGTAATTGAACAGAGCACGAATTTTAAATTTATCAAAATAATATTTCATCAACAATCTGCTGAAAATACCTTTGGTACTAAATAGATCATATCTCGTAAATTGTGATAGAAATGTGCTTTCTGCGTAGCATCTTTCATCTGTACAACATCCAGGTATTGTAACGTATGAACCACTGAATCACTGAAGTATTTGGTCTGGAATAAAAACATCATATGTGTTCAAAATAAACACATGTTGAACGTATGTTAGGTAGCATTTATGTTTCATTTATGTAGCAACAAAACAACGATTCTAATACTTAATATTCGTAATAATCAGTGACGTTTATTGTTCGAAACTAAATTTTCATTAAAATAGAGGAAAACCTATTGCAATCGAAGGACCACAGACTGCAGATTCCATCATTAATTATACAGGACTCCTGGATTATTTCTTGATTTTGGTTAGTTACCCATGGAATACAAACAAGTCTGACAAAACTACTTACCAATGCAAAGAGTTGAGCGCTTGGCCTTTGTTTAATTCCTTTCGCCAGCAACTTCTGCACGGGTTCTTGCAGCGGTCGAGGAATTTTGTCCAGAATTCCACTCAGATTCTCTTCTAGCTAGGAAAGTTGCAAAGCCCCCCAGTCAGTTTTCAAATGATAATGGGAAGCAAGGGATCGCGAATGGGCAGGTCGAATGGGACCAGACTCACCAGTTCCAGTTGTTTGAGGTAGGTGGAGCTGCTGTGGTTGGCCTCGATGAGGGACTTTCCCTTGTTGAAGACGGCGCAGATGAGCATTCCCAGCGAGAACATGTCACTCAATGGACTGCACGTGGACGTGATTTGTATTTCAGGGGCCATAAAATCGAGATCCGCTTGGGCCATTTTGGCGATTTTGGAAGTCCAAGAATGGCATTGAATCAACGCCTAGCACACATAAAACCACCTTCGTTAACATGGACAAATCCCGATGGAATCATTACCACAAAATGTTCAATCATTACCATCACGTCTGCGGCACAGGCTCGCTCGATGAATTCCAAGCCAGCCAACTTCCATGTTCCCCGCTTGTTGATGATCACCGATTGTGGACAAACGTTGCGATGAATCACCTGACCCATGTAATGTAAAAAGCAAAGGGCCTCTGTGATCTGTATGAAAGAGAAAATCATATTATTTGCATAATTGAGTGCCTTTTGTCACATGCTTCCACGATGATGACAAATAAGAACCATAATGCATGGTTTGACAAGTTTCTGGGGCAATTTTGAAAATTTTGTTCATCTCACTAACCAGGGGATGTTAAGTTTACTCTTTTTAAAAAAATGGTACGGAAGCAACTAAATTATATGGTATTTGAAAACAAATGTGCAGGGATAATATCGATTTTAAAGTAAACAGATTTAAAATGAGGATATGAGTTACAAACAACAACGACTGTACTAAACGGATTAAAATTTGCTTTCAATCGTGACCATCATCACCTTTTCGCTATCATTTTAAAATCACATTCAACCCCAATCGCATCCTTAATTAAATTTATGTCTAAAATTGTTTAAAGTGACGAGTATGCACGTATCAGTGTTTACGTGAAATTCATGCTTGAGTGTTAGTCAGGAATACGAGCATGACATGAGGACATGTGCAGTCAATTTAATTCGCACAAATGTTCCTTGGTATAGAAATCAAGCTAGAGTTTCAGGTTGTTCAGTAAATTTTCCGGAAAAAAAATGTAAGTATATTTCAAAGATTTCACGGCTCCCACCCCTTAGTTTTTCAAGCGCTCCTAATTAAGTGCCTAAATCCAAAGAGTCTGAAATTTCTTGCAGAGAATTGCAAAAAAAACCTGTTACTGCTGTTTTTATATCAAATTTTCCCGTAAATTGACCGACCTCGACAGGGAATTCCAAAGGTGTTTAACAAGGATTTCAAGCATAATTCCCAACTTTTACAAGGTGCTAAAAATTCATGAACATTTCCCAAAGATTTTTAAGGATGCTAGGCACCCTGAGTTTCACTGACAACAAAAGTTTCTTAAATTAACATATGCATATTTTTAAATTTCATTAATATGTTAATGTAGAACCCTAGAACGTAGTAAAATGTCATGTTTACCTGTAGTATTCCATATTTAATTTCGAGATCCAAAAACGTGTAATCCTATAGGGAGGGGAAAAAAATGAAATACAGGTAAACAATCATTAAACAAAAAAGTAAATAACAATGCGATTTTTTTAACTTCAATAAAGATACCCACAGATGTTGGCTTTGTGTTTACGGGCTGTAACCCAGGTTGGGTTTTGTCTTCAGCTGGGTATCCGATGACATTAGCAAGACTTCCCATGACAGGTTCAGTTGCAAATGCCAATGTTTCACTGACAAACGAAAATTGACAAGCGGTCAAATCTCAAAGGCAATCAATTAATATATTGATCAGCTCACCAAAGAAAACAATTTCCCAAGGGATATCGGTCACATAATCTTAGAAAAAAATTCAACAATGTTGCTAAAAACAAGTTCACATAATGTAAAAACAGTCCCTTAGAAAAAGATAACTTCACAAATAAATATTTGAACATTAAGCAAGCAATGTTTTAGTACTATAAATTTTGATTCCAATTTTGAAAAATATTGCCAGAAAAAAACCCCGAGAAAACACTGATGTCTTGCCGTTTTCATTGTTTAGTAAATAATTTAGACGAGACAGACTATATGATAAAATGTTTCTGGCGGATCCTATGTGGTTAACAAATTGTCGAATTTAAATGTCTCATGAGGGTAATATAGAGAAGGAAATAGAAGCAATATAAGTTGGTTAAACAGCGATAAGCATGTTTTTGTGTTTAAAAAAAGGCAGCATTTGTAAATGGCACATGACTTCTAGTTTATGTACCTGCTTTAGTTCTGGTAAGTTGAACAATGGCATTCAAGAAAATTAATTTAAAATGAAATGGATTGAAATCCAATATTTACTGTGGTGACAATCAAAGTTTATGAACCAATTTTTTGTTTGAAGGAATTTTTATCTTTTGCTCTGTAATTTGTTTTTATCATTGTAGATAAACTGCAGACCGAGCGCTTTTTTTTCTAGTTTTCGAATTAGTAAAGATGGTTTTCGCCAATTTATATTTTTATAACTTATTTTAACGTTAAAATTTAACCTTGCTTCGCTTAGGGCCGGTTGCACCAACAAAGGTTAAGCTAAACCTAAGGTTAACCGTGAGTTAACTAGGAAAAGCATTGCAC
>JAQGAE010005049.1:0-11785 GCA_034696685.1 Julus scandinavius | reverse complement strand
GACGACGAAGAGAGGGTGATGAGGAGGAGGACGACGAAGAGAGGGTGATGAGGAGGAGGACGACGAAGAGAGGGTGATGAGGAGGAGGACGACGAAGAGAGGGTGATGAGGAGGAGGACGACGAAGAGAGGGTGATGAGGAGGAGGACGACGAAGAGAGGGTGAGGAGAAGGACGACGACGAAGAGGGGAATTAAACACCCACCTGGTCAATTTCGACGCCATCTTTCATCCACGTGATGATGGGCATGGGATGACCCCCAGCTTTGCACTCCAGCACGATACTTTGATGCTGCGGAACTTCCGTCGTTTTGGGGGGTACGTGTCTTAAAAACAGGACCTTAGCTGGCACTTTCACTGGACTGGCCTCTTCAATGGCTGTAAATCGAAACAAAATAAAAGGACATCACTTTACTAGTCTATAAAAGTTGATATATTTCGATGAGATTGTTGATCATTAGCCATTATAATTGTCATGCAATATAAAATGCATAAAGTTCACTTTTATGCAGCAAATAATTTTTATAAATAATGCATGCATGATCGATATAAGAGTAGCTTAATCCTCTTAAAAAAATAAATAAAATGAAAAACAACAACATTAGAATATGCCGGAAATAAATCTTACCATTTCTGGGGTCTCGTACCAGAGGATCGTACAGAGTCTACAAAAAAATAACAATAAACAAAATTTAAACTTCGCATTTATTAAACCACAATAAAAATTAGTTTTTAAAACTAGTTTTCTTGTTGAACCCAGGTTATTTGAATACTTGGTTTCATTGCCAAAATATCAAAATAACTTTCACATGGCAAAACTGTGACCAAGATATGATTTGATTGGTTGACAAAGTCTTAAATCCGAAGACAATGAAACAAATTTTAAATAATCGATAATAACGATAATAATAAAACCCTCGTGGGGGATCTAAAAACAAAGGGCCCCCAGACAAACTAATTATAAAATAAACCACAAACTAACATCGTCGCAGAACATGGACATAAAAAAGCCGGAAAAAGCCCATAATGCAACAATGAAACAGATTCCCTTGACCATGAACATGTTGACAGTCAAAGTTACAACCGAAACTGTTGCTATTTTAAAAAAATCACTCGGGTTTATATAGTGTCCCATCATATTTGAACCTATGACTGGGTACGGGTCACACGACCTCGACCTTTACATTGCCAATTTTTTTTTAAACATATTTTTAATTTAAAAAAAAATTTATTGAAATTCTTTTGAAGAACTTTGGAAAAAATGCAGGCTATCATATAAAAGTCACCTTCAAAAAACCCCACAAAAAATTGAATAATAATAAATGTGAAACTTACATTCATTCCTGTATCTTCTCCCCCATCATTCCTCACACCAGCACCCAATGAGAAGCCGCTGATTAACGTGCCCATCCATCCGACCAATAGGAGATGGACCAGCAGACAGAGGTTAGATTTCAGAGGCATTTAATTGGGCCCTTAATTATTGTTAATTACAGCCTGAAACGATAAAAAAAAGATATTTATTAGGTTGTTAAACGACTAGGTTGGCACCCTTAACGGCCCCACAAGCAAACATTTTATGAACTTTGGTAAGATTTTATAAAAACAAATCCACTTTGGCAAGTATTCAAATTGTGGCTTATAGTTTAAACGTGATTATTGCAAAATTTTACATAAATAAATTTTAGTAAAATCATGCGTTTTGTACACATTTTAATACCAGCGTCAATAATGTTTTAAATTCCAAGCATTGTGTCGGAAATATGGGTGTGTTTGCAAATCTTCAAAATTTCAAAAAACGATATTTGGATGAAGGTTAAATTAAATGAACGTCGCAAAAAGGGACAATTGAGCAACAAGTACCAAAAATGGAGCGCGATTGCAGAAATAAATTTTACGATGTCCAATATAACCGGTTTCTTTTGACTTTCAAGTGGAAAAAATAACGTTAAACATTTGTAATAAACGCATTTATAGTATTTGTACTTTTATTTGTACTTGCACGATATAGTATTGCATTTGCAGCCTCAAAATAAAACCTGATTCCCCATAAAACCATTGCCGGTAATAAAAATAAAAGTGTGATTTGCCAAAAGCTATTTACATTTGTTAAAAAATACGACAACATATGCAAATTAGGTAAACAAGCATCCGGTAAACACCTTAAATTCATTCAATTAATTGTATAAAGCACGTACTCTGTAAACTTTGATTTTTTGTCCATAAGGCAGAGTTGGGCAAATTGTACTCATGAGTACGAGTACTGATTACGATTGCAGTGGAATCATACTCCATTGTATAAGTACATGTAATCAGCAGTCATATAAAATGAGTAATCAAACTCGGGCAAATCATGTACTCATGTGCATAAGTACAGATTACGAGTACCTGTGGAATGATACTATACATATCATGAGTTGTATGGTAATTTCTAATCAGACTCTGGTAATTTGTACTCATGGAAATGAGTATACTGACTGTACGAGTATGGCGGATTGCAAAAGTATTGTTTAGGGAACTCAATTTATTTTATTTAAACACCTTAGGTTTTATTATAAGCAGAAACAATTAACAATTTTAAATTCGTAATGAATATGTGAACATAAAATAAAGGAAAATCTAAATAGATAATGAGTACCGATTACGAGTACTTAAAAGCGAAAAAAAGAACAGTACATCCGATAACAAAAGGATCATAAGTACAAATGTAAAAATTAGGATATGTACGTATATTCATATTAGCTTTTAGGAAGACCCTGATTTCAAGTTACTCAAATTACTCAATTACTTACTTCAAAGTATTTGTATTCATACTCAATTACATCGGTACTCATAATTTCAGTTTACATTAATACTCATATTCAGATTATGTTAATACTTATGGACATTTGTAATCACCCATTGTGAGTACATTTTTGTAATCGAGTGCCTTGTACTCGTACGTTTTGAGTACATTTGCATTCAATTACTAGTGTGCATTTTGTATTCAAATTACTCTTTACTCTTGTACTTTGCACTCTTTGTACTCAAACTCATTTAATGTACTCAATTACTGTCCAAAATTGCTTTAAGGGAAATGACACCCTTAAAATCGTCGTATTAAAAGTGTTATAAAAAAGTTATTCTTTATTTAAATTAGATAAATAAAGATATTCAAGTATTAATTACCAATAAACGGAAACAGTTTTTAAAAAACTGTAATATGAACTATGTAAATATAAACTTTAATTATAAGACTAATTATTATCGGAATTTTTGTAATACTATATACAGTAAAAAATACACGTTTTAATCTAAAATAGACACCACATATGGGTCAGTATACTATATTTCAAATCAAAATAATATGTGTACATATATATAAACATCATGTCCTTCAATGTGTGTGGTCATTCTTACGCAATTGCCCAGTCCTTGATCGATATTAAAAACGATTTAAAACAAAATTTGAAATTTAAATATTATAATATATCAGCGCCACCTATGATGCGTTTTTTACAACTTCTAATCACGTACGATTTTGACTGTGTGCATCAACAGAAAAAACTTATTTCAGCTGTGAAGACATGCAAGTCAAGTGAATTTTTTATCTTATCAAAGTCACTAAATTAAGATATTTATGACAATATGTACTTGTCTCATGTCGAAACTGCATATTAGCAGTTTGATGGCACTTAAATCATTGAAAGTGCACTCGGATAGATTTCACTAAAAAATGTATTTCATGCAATTTTTTTTTTCTTTTTTTTTTTTTTTGCACCTTGACACGTTTTTATCTGATTAAACCTAATTTCATTATGGAAAAAAAATAAAATGTCGGAGTCGCAACAGGATTGCAATAATTTAAATTCACAGAGAGTGGTCAAGGGCGCAGTTATGGCATTACAAACCCAGGCCTTATCTTTTTTTTTTTCAGTGCAAAAAAAGCCTAATTAAGCCACTTAAGCCGTCCTTGCACGCCCATAATTGTTTAGTTATACGATTTAATCTGACATATATGTGTCTACACTAGAAAAAAATATAGACAAAGTCATCTGTCTACGACTTTAAAAAAAACAAATACAAACAATATTTAATCAGTTAACATGCATACACAATATACAGTCGGTTTTCCTATAAAAGTTAGGGATAAGGACCTTTGCATAAATAAAAATAAACATATACTGTATATAACCATATTAAAAGCATGAATAGCCACAAATGTATATCCACAATTTAAAAGGATCGATGCATGGCTATTCAAAAGTTTAACATGGTCCATTCGTGGCTATGATCCTTTAAAGGGTAAATATGTATGGCAGCTAAAAGTCCAAATATGTCCATTCGTGGCTATGGTTCTTTAAAGGGAAAATATGTAAAAAAAACTAAAAGTCCAAACATGTCCATTCGTGGCTATATCTCTAAAATGGGTAAATATGTATGCCACCTAAAAGTTCAAACATGTCCATTCGTGGCTATGGTTCTTTAAAGGGAAAATATGTAAAAAACCTAAAAGTCCAAACATGTCCATTCGTGGCTATATCCCTAAAATGGGTAAATATGTATGCCACCTAAAATTCCAAACATGTCCATACATGTCCCTACTCTATGAGTTATATACTCATTTGTTCACCTATTTGTCTGAACTAAAAATATTGCCATTAACAAATAACTATTTAAATTTATAGATTTATTGGGACATAATGAAAACATAATTTGCTAATTATTATTTTAATAACGTTTTCATCGTTAAACAAAACTGATGAATTTTGCGTAGGTTCATAATGTCATGTTAGCATTTTCAATAATATTCAGCACAATTATAGTCGTAATGTTCCTTTTATGAATCAGTTTTAGTAATCCAGGGTATTAAGCGATTTTGATTAATGCACATTGTTACACATGAACTTGCATTTGCAACATAGATAAATGTATTCATTTTTCTCCTTCGCGAATGAATTAAAAGACAAAAGAAATTGTGCTAATTCGACATGTTACAGCTTATGTCTAAAATGCAATTATGACCAAAAATAGTACAGAATTATGCCTATGAGTGGATTTTAAAGGATGAACTTGAACGTAGTATAATGATGTTGTTGATATTTTTAATGGATTTTAATGAACATTTAAACCTGATACGTTCACAAAAAAAAACATTGAAAAACTCGATAAAAATGTTCAGTTTTAAATATCACACATGAACAAATCTGGTATTTTTGTCTATTAATGATCATATATGAGTATATATACAGTATATACTATACCGATATAAATGGGATATCATGGAAATCATGTTATAATATGTTATTAGTTATACATTATATAGAAAGGTGAAATTTATGTTTTTGATAGGAATTTAAAATTTATTCATAATTCTCCATGGTTGTTATACAAAAACTTAAAATGCAACCTACCGAAATTTGCCCTTACAAATTTCAACAATCAACATTTCGCAATCCCTTAATTTTATGGGTAGTATAATTAAACCGGATATAGTGTATAATGGAGATGATACTCTCGTCTCGTGTTAATGTAGTTTTGAAATGAGACATGAATATTGTAATTCCAATGCCCTGGCTATAACATATAAGCTCGTATTTCCGCAGACAGGATCATGGTTTTGGCAACACAAAACTGTTTGTTCAAAGTGTTAAATGAAATCTTAAGATATCAAATTGATAAGATAAACATTCATACTGCGTATAAAAAGTGTGAGCAAATAAGGAAGATTTAAAAAAAAATCAACATTCGTAATAGGAGATTTTCAATTCAGCGACCAATTTTTAAGTTTTATTTTTGTATTAAATACGAAACCAAGGTGCATAAAACGCACGTTTAATAATGATTTATCTAACAGGACGTTAACCACGAGTTACTAATTATTTTATTTCTTAATAACCACTTTAAACAGCAGGTTGCATCATGTCTAGTTAAATAAATCCTTAATCCTCGTTAACAGACATACCATCCAGAACGATATGGACATATCTGATATATAGTTTAACTTTTTTAGCCCCAGCACTGGTTTGCATATCAGACATAAGAAAAAACTAAGTTTGCAACCAGTTGCACCATCCTTCGAAACACAAGTTGTACATTAATCTGCGTTTAAACAAACGATGACTAAATTTATCGAGGTATATGATGCAACCAAGCAGCAATCTGTTCGACTTTAAAATCCCATCTATTTTGAGTCACTATTTTGAAGGTTTTCTGATCAATTTGTTATATTACCTAACTTGGACACCTTAGTTAGGGTTCTATTAAAACATATGGATACGAAAAAATAGTAAATATATGATTGTTCTTACCTCGTTAACACGTCGTGTATCGTATTTGAAATCCCAGGCAAACAAACGCGTGATTGCAAATAAAAAATAACAAAAATTCCTCGCTTAGTTTTATCTGTAGAGTAGATGGCGAGTGTTCATGGAGAGCGGTATACGTAGTAGAGTAGTAGTAATAGTAGTAGTTTCTCCTATGGCAGCTTTATGGAGGTAAAGGAAGCACGTGGCCAAGATTTATATCCTCCGCTGGACACTCGCTTTCAATGATGCTGTGACGCGCGAACATTGACAACCAATGAGATGAACCACTTTGGGATGTTTGAAAAAAAAAAAAAAAAAAAGAGAGCAAGAGGGAATGAAAATACAGCAGAATTTCTCAGCAGCAATGCGTTGCATTCGTTCTAAGGATTGTTTAAATGAAAAATCAAAACCTCTTCATACGAACGGGATTTAACCGAATAAAACTCGACTACAGACTCACTCACCCCTCAGATGTCATCCTCCGATAATCATCTTCTGCATGCTTTGCTCAGATCATTTCAAATATATACTCGCATTTCGCACATTCTTCACGCATTTTTCAACCAAACTTTTGCATTATTTTCAACAAAATCTGAAAATCGAACATCGCCATTATGTAGAACATTCCATTTTTTTTATTCGTATGGAACGATCTCACGTGATTTCATGTTCTACTCCTGCACGTGCTGGTCAAGATGCACGTGCTAAACCGGGTTTAAAATACTATATAGGGTGAGACATATAATACCCCATATATACAGGATGTCCGAAAACAGCTGTGGTCATATATGGTGTTTAATATCTATATGTATGTAAGATAAAATACTTGGATTATTGCTAAAAGTGGTAATATGGCACCTTCTGTATAATGGCAGTAATGATTAGTGACCATACACATAATGTATATATTGTCCATACATAGCCAAATTTGGGAAAGTGGACACAAATGGGGATGCATGGTCCTATATATGATCTTCTATGGACGTACATAGTCATAGATTAGCATAACTGACCATTTATGGGCAAGTATAACATGTATTTCCATATGTACACTGTGAGTCATAAAACAGTAGTACCCAATAAAAAAAAATTACAACTTCGTGAAAAAAGCCTCGATTTAAATGAAATTTGGCACTTAGATAGAACAATAGTATAGGAACAAAATTGAATTATAAAATGTTCTCAAAATGTTCTCCGGTGGCCTTTGCACAAGCCCGGAGTCTAACGGGCCATTCTTTGATTGATGAATCGATTATAAGCTGGTCGAGTTCAATCCAAGTTTTCTTAATTGGTAGTTTCGAGTCTTCGATATTATTAATTTTCGATTTGCAAACACCAAAGAGTCATCAGCAGTACATTTTCAGCACACTTTTGTGCCTACACTATTGCTCTATGTAAGTGCCAAATTTCATTTTAATCGAAGCATTTTTCACGAAGTTGTGATTTTTTTATTGGGTTCTACGTTTTTATGACTCACAGTGTAGCATTTCGCATTATATGGGCCAGATAGATTTCCCACCTGAGGTTGCTGTTACTTCATACACACTAATCATACCTAATCATACACACTGTATTTAACCAACTTATCCCATATACTATATTTTAAATAAATAAAAATTAACATTGGTTATCATTGGTTAAATCACCCATAATCATTTGACTAAATGTCAACAATTACAGTGGAATGTTAATCGGGGATAAAGCTATGTAATTGCACTTGTAAAAGCTGAATAAAGTTAACGACTCACATGACTTAATCTCATCTAAGATTTTTTCTAGGAATCATAAATTAGGTTTTTTAATTATTATTTTAGCATGGATTATCTGAAAGACATTGCACGCAATAAAAACTAATTTCGACTTAACGACAGCTTTGATCTGAAGGTTTAATTATCGCAATATTCTTAGTAGGAAAACGTTGAGTCATTGTCAGAAGCCATTTAGCAGAATAGTGCGAAGATATCCTTAGTCACAATTTTGTCATCACATCTGTCACAAGACTGTCAAAGTCGTCTTGCACCATCTTCCAATTAGAGAACTGAATGATTAGCTAACTGGAGAAACCATGAAAGTCGAATCTATAGAGGAACAAATATAACAAAAATAATATTTACTTATCAGGATTTCTACATTTTTCCTTGTCAAGTAGTTTCAGGTAAAAGGAAATAAAAATGCCAATCATCTTAATGGTTTGTTTACTTTTTGTTGATAAAATCAGCTAATACAGCAGTTCAAACAAGAGTAAGTTGAAGAGTTTCAGGAGTTCAAATAGTAAAGAAAAAAGCAAAGCCCTAAACATTGTAGATATTTTCAAAAAAGATAATTTCAAAGTGTCATTATTTACACTTGTCAAAATCTGCACTATTTCATGTTGTAAAAGTGCATTAATTGTGCAAACTAGTTTTTTTTGTTTAAACATTGCACAATTAATAGTTTTGAAATAGTGTATTTAGAAATGTTGGACAGTAATTGAGTACATTGAATGAATTTGAGTAACGAGTAAAAGAGTACTGAATACATAGAGTAATTGAATATAAAATGTACACAAGTAATGGAATGCAAAATGTACAAAAGTAATTGAATGCAAATGTACTCAAAACGTATAATTGCAATGCACTCGATTACAAAAATGTACTCACAATGGGTGATTGCAAATGTCCTCGAGTATTAATGTAATCTGAAATTATGAGTACCGATGTAATCGAGATGAATAGAAATACTTAAGTAATTGAGTCACGTTTAATACATTTGAGTAACTCGTAATTAGTACTCATATCCATGTGTACAACTCACCAGAGACCGATTACCAGACAACTCATAACATGGAGCATGATTCCACAGGTACTCGTACTCATTACTTCTGCACATGAGTACATATTATCCCAAGTTTGATTACTCATTTCATATGACTACTGATTACACGTACTCTACTCATACTTTAGAGTATGATTCCAGTGTACTCGTAATCAGCACTCCTACTCATGAGTACAATTTGCCCAAGTCTGGTATTTAGTGCATGCATTACTAACAGAATACCCACAGAATTTTTCTGTTAAAGTTTGGTTACTCACTCTTGCATCATCTGACATGAATTATCTAAGGTTGAACAAGAGGGGGGAAATGACCCAAAAAAAGGGGATGACTTTGGCATTTTTAGGGTTCAAGTACATTAAAACCTGATGACTTATACGTATAGGGCAAGACAGTTCTCAGAAAACTGGATTAGTGTTACATAACGGATGACGAGGGTATTTCAACTCGTTTGTCTAGGGTGACAACCAGATTAGCAAGTTTTTATTTTTTTTAAAAAAAAGGCGAACATCAGGCATTTTGAAAGCGAATGTTAAGGTGAAAATATTATAGAAATAGAAAGTTAATTTGCTGGAAAGATAGGGGAAAAAAAACCTTAAATTTCCTGAATTTTTATGACTTTTTGCTTGACCTAATTAAAACTAATTAATAGGCTAATCCCGGGTGTTTCAGATGCTTCAATTTGTAATGTTGCAGGGGGACATGCGGCAATGAGCCAAAGTCATCAATCTTTTTTTTTTAGAAAAAAGTTTAATGGCAATCCGATATAAGAGAGTTGAAAGGTCGAACTTTTGCCTCCTCCCCACCTCCTTTTTTTTCATAGACTTTGACTGGGACTGTCGACCTTTAAGCTGAGAGTGGGTTGTTCAATAATTCTGCACATACAAAAAAATAGGTAAAATAAAATTATATACTAGACATATCGTCTGAAATATAATCGAATATTTTATAAAAATACTTTGAGAAAATTGAATTGCAAATTGGATTTATAACTTGAAATTTATGCAAATTGATTACAAAAAAATACGAATTAAAAAAAAACTGTAATAGTTTTGTAAATTAAGGACTGACCGACCTTCATGATGAGAGGAAGTTTCCATAATTATTTAAACGCGAAATTAACCTCACTTTCAGAAAACATAAAAATTTAATATCGACAGTTTACTGTATAAAAACAAATATATAAAAAACGATATTGAAATTTAGCAAAAATGTTGGTATACGAATTTATCCAAAGCTAAATAAAAGTTGGTATTGATAAAATTAAAGAGTGTTGCCCTTAAAACTGACATTGTAGTGTTTAATAATTTTCTAAAGATTTTTTTCATGAACATTATGGTCACAGAATGGATTTCATCCTAGCCAACCATTTTTGGATAGGAATTTTACTTAAAAACTGTATTATAATTACAAACTTATAATTATGACCAAACTGTAATTACAATAAATAAAATTAAATATTATTACAAATGCTGGGAGTATAGTGTTCAATAATTCTCTAAAAAAGATTTTTTTCTTAAACATTATGGTCACAGAATGGATTTCATCCTAGCTAAAAACCTTTTTGGATACTATTTTTAATTAAAAACTGCATGCCAAAGTAATTAATTATAATAAATTAAATTAAATTTTAAAAAACTGAGAGTATAGTTTCAATAATTCTTTAGAAAGGATTTTTTCTTAAACATTATGGTCACAGAATGGATTTCATCCTAGCTAAAAACCATTTTTGGATAAGATTTTAAATTAAATAAAATCTACTATAATAATAAATTAATTATATCAAATATAATTAGTACTCATTGGAATGTTAGTCAATTAATTTAAATTAAGTGAACATTTCAACCGATTTGGATAAAATGTACGCAAATCGGTTTAAATCTATATATACATATGTACGTACTTGTATAAGTACATGTAGGTTGAAATCTATTCCGTAACTATAGCTATTCCTTCAGATTTCTATTTGGACATTTCAATTACATTAGATTGCCTCTAATCATCATGTCATCCAATTTCAAAACTTTTTTTGCATTTGCTAAGTTGGCCATATCCCAAAAGTTCATCATTTTCTGTCTTGGACATACTGTATGTCTTGAGGATGAATGTCTTTCATAATATTTACAGACTGAATTATACTCTTAGCCTAAATGGGGTCACCGAAGGTCAGGCAGGCATTGTACCACTGGTACACTACATTATGCACATCATGGTGCCAATTTGGATATTTAAAAAAAACATTTGAAACTCATGATTTTGACTTTGATATACACAATGTATTAAATTTAACCCAGGTTTGAACCCACATTCGCATAGAGTTTGTATGGACATGCGTCTACAAAGTAATGAAAGTATACACTTGTAGTTAGGGTCATGTACATACGTGTCAAAACAATGGTACGAAATTTGAGAAATTTCAAATGATAATAAGTCAACCGTCAGCAAACTAAGTATACCATAATTGACCTTTGGTGAACCCCCATCATATATACATCTATAACATAAATAAATATAAATAATAACATGCTGTAAATAAAAATAGTAAAGATGCCATAAGCCTAGTCCACACCAACGAAAGCACGGAGCAAAAGCAAGGTTTTCAAAAGCATGTTTTAAGCTGGCTCACAACCCTATCACTTTCAATGGGTGAAATTTTAAAACACAATTCCAGCCAAACCAAAAGAGATTA
>JAQGAE010005048.1:0-11786 GCA_034696685.1 Julus scandinavius | reverse complement strand
AATGCAGAGAAATATCCTGAAATAGGCGGCGCTGCAAGCTTATGTCAGAAAAAAGTCAACATAGAAATGTGTAGGGTATTTTCGTAACATAGCATAGCATAGCGAAACATAGGCAACATAACGTAACAAAACGTTCAAATGTGTAGGGGCCTTTACTATGCTCCAAACTTCCAAGCTGGCAGCGAGTACACCTATACCTCGCTATGCATCTGCTCTTTATACTTCCTTTTGCTATAACGGCCTTTATTAATTACGGCACTTTTTCGATTTACGGCCTACGATGTCAAAATTTGTCGTTATACTGCCAACAAAATTGTTTCGTTATACAGCAAAAAAATTCTGTTTCGTTATATGGCCAAAAATATTATCTATCTAGATACGGCTAAATAAAAAATTCTCTTTCGTTATACGGCCTAACAAATTCTTTTTTGTCATACGGCGAAAACAAAATTGTTTCGTTATACGGCTTTTTTGCTTTACAGCCAACTTTTCCGGAATGCATCTAGACCGTAAAGCGAGGTGTGGGTGTATTGCAAATGCCAAGCTAATGAAGCTTTTTTCTCTACACGCAGCATGTATTTTATTTTATTTTGTTGTTTTTTTTTAGTAAAAATCACAATTTATAAGGTAGTATTAAAATTGAGGCATAGGAATCTCGCTTTTTGTATTTTATATGCGCGTCGTAATTGAACGTATTGTAAAACGAGAGTTTCCCATTTTCAGACTTTGCATTCAACGATTTAACCTTAAACGGCATAAAAGTAAAAAAAAAATCCGGGCCACAGTTTTACGACGATTAGGTGTGCCTGAGCTATTTTCACAAAACCCCGATTTGGATGGATTGCGAAGAGTGCATGTAATCCCACCAAAAAAAAAGATTACTTCGACTCTGGATATATTTCCTTCTTTTTCCACTTTCTCAATGATGTACACTGTAGTGCAAATCTTGGCATCCTTTTCCAACAACTCTGAATAGCCTCGCGTAAGAAAACATGTTTTAAAAGTATGGAATGGAAATTTCAGGGAGACGTCTAAACACACTAATCCAACCCAGATTTGAGAAGATACTAAACACAAAACTGGATAATGCTTTTAAAGACTTATGATGGTACACATCACCACCTCTCTCTCTCTCTATCCAGTCCTGCAATTCCTCGGGATATCAGATTGCATTAATGAGAATGTGTTTGCACTCCATGAAGTAACATGATCTACATCTTTATTACACCAAATGGGATACTCACCTGTTTCAAGTTGTGAACAATGAGGGGAACATCTGAACCAGAGTGGTCCAACTGGAAAAACCCAGAAGCGTTGCTTGGCTGCATTCCAGGAAAACATCTTTAAGGCTTAAAGCCTTAGGCCTATACCACAGTTGCTCACTAAACTGCATCTCAAGCTTTGTCTCTTTTAAGCTACATCTCAAGTTTATGCTAAAGCTTGAGAGCGTCTCACATGTTTGTGTCTTGAGCTCATCTTGGCAATTTTTCTTGTGCTGCTGTGGTATGCATCTTGGACCTGAGACGCAGCTCGGTCTCAAGCTCGTGCGATTTGAGCAACTGTGGTATGGGGGTTAAAAATTTATGTTGGATTTTTGTTAACGTAATATATTCAATTAATTACAGAAAATTTTACCCTTGCTGTATACGCACTCAGTTTTTTACAGAAAAAAATGTCCATGTCCACAATTTAAAAAAAATGCAAGTAACGTACTTTAAAAAAATCAAAATGTGCGGTGCTGTGCCGATACACTCTTGCGGTTTCTTTGATATAAAAAGTTGGACCATTCTGATCTAAACCATTGTGTGAACATTCGAAAATCATTCCTGCTACAGTGGAACCTCGGTCATCTTTGTTAGTGTGGACCGAGACTATCTCGGATTATCGAAAAGTTTGATTAAACGGATTTTCGAGACCATTTCGCATGCAAAATAATTTAAGCTATTACCCTGAGTAAATTTAAAACTTTTTTTTAAAGTTCAGTACAATTTATATTTTCTATTGCTTTCATAAATCACGGTAATTATAATTTTAATTAAAAAGTACTCGAATGATACGGAAATTCGAGTAATCGGGGTTTTACTGTATTAATAATTTTTATCTTGTAATTTACTTTCTTATTTTTAACAAAAATATGTTTGCGTAAAAAATGGCATGAAATGTAAAATTACGAGCATTTTTTTTAAACAATTTTCCTGACCGAGGATTTTTTTATATTTTTTTATTTAAAATCTGCTTTTGGTTTCTTTCAATATTATTGAGTAAATACCTTGTAATATACGAATGTTGGAAATTTTAACCAAAAATTGAAAAGAAATTTTGCAGTGACATTGCGAGGAATTTGTTTATAATCTGGCATTTATTAAAAATAGCTTAAATTGAAATATCAATCAAAAAATTTAAATTATTTTCAGAAAAAAAATTTTGTTTTCTAAATATTTCTAATAATTATTATTTGGACAATTCAAGTATATGGGTGTTCCAGAAGTCATGTTCAAGATGGGATTGTGTATTGCAGTGAATCTTTTGTTGGTGCAAAATATAATTTCTGTATATTGAACTCAACATGTTTACATGTGAAACGTTTACATGTTTAGAGATATATCTTTTTCATTTTGGCAATAGTAGTTGTCCCTAGTATGAACTCCTCATCACAAAACACAATTTCCACTGCAATACACATAAACTTCACTGCAGTACACATAAACTTCACTGCAATTCACATAAACTTCACTGCAATACACACAAGTTTTACAGCAACACACAAATATGGATTCACAAAATTATGAAAAATATGTTCAAATTATGGTTAGGTCAGATTTTAAACTCAATATTGCAGTATTCTTGGTTACATGCCATTTTTTGAGCAGGATTATATTTAATATATTTCCTGCATTTTGTGAATTATTTTTTAATTAAAAAAGGTATTGACTTCTGGACCATTCTGTATATCTTAAATAAATGATTATTTTATATAATTGATGATTTTCCCAATAATGTTTTCTAATAATTGTTCATTTACTTCATTTTTTTTAATTGAGTTTTACAGAATTGATTTGTTTTTATAAATCATAATTTGTTACTTTCAACAATCAACTAAAATATTTAAGCTTCTTAAACACAAAAAAGTTTCGGAAATATGCTAAAAGTACATTTTTATTTTACATATGAAATGTCACAACAGCTTTCTATTGAATTTTGAATTGAAAAACAAAATTATATTTCATTTTTTTTACACAATTACAATAAATTATTCAATTATAACAATTGAACAAATTATTAAATATTGTTTCAAAAATGAAATATTACAGGGTTATGCATTTCGTTTTCGAAACTTAAACAAATTGTTCATGAGAAGAACCAGCATGCACTTTGTTGAAATTTTGATTATATTTTTTATAATTTTCTTGCCAAGAAAATTGTTTATCCATGAGAAATTGATATGACTTTTGTCATACAATTTTAAATAATGAAAACTTAATTGTATGATTTTCATTACTGTGTAGTTCATTTGAGGGATGTATTAATAATAAAAATCGTAATCATATTTCTACTTTTATGCATTCCCATGATATCTATTTAATTGTAAATATGAAATGAATTCTTGTTCTTTCTAAGATTATCGTTGGAAAAAACCCAACTTCGATGACTTTGAAACGTCATTATTAATTTAATTGATGATTATGAATTGGGATTCAGATAGTAATTAAGTGATGTTTTTTGATATTTGTTTAATTGCTTTTTTTTAAAAAGCTAACTGATAACATCGAGATATATTAATACATCTTTTAATAATTGGAATACATGGTTATTAATTATTGCTGTTATCGGTTATTCATCCTATTATTAAAAGAAATTGTATTATAAATCAAAAAATAAAGGTGTTTGAATATATCTTGAGACTTTTCATTATTATTATTATTATTATTGGCTATTTTGCATTCCACTTTTTAGTCCTAGTAACCAACTAATAAAAATTAATTTGTGATATACTTTCTGAGTGATTTTTATACGATTTTGCAAATGTGTTTGAGGTTTACCCGTTGAATTCTTGCGTATATATTTGACTAAAGTTTACCAAAATCGTTTTCACTCTGGAAATATTAAATATTTTGATATTTTGTGAAGGCAGCAGAGTAGAAATTTTAATTCATGTGGGGGAGTCAATAATTATTTTTATTGTAGCTATAAACATTATTTCAATAACAATATGCAATTTAAAACATTATCATTTTTCAATATTGTCCACTTGCTTTTCAACTCACTTGTTCAATCTTTGTACAAACTTTTGGTATGATGAAAAGATGACGTCATTTTTTACCAAAAAAATACCATTAAAAAATAATTCTGCAAATGACAAAAACAATTCTTGCAATTATCTAAAACATGACACCTTCATTGATCAATGGTTAGCAATTAAATAAACTGTACGATATTTATTTAAAGTTTATGTCATTTTTATAACAAAAATGACCATTCAAAAAATGTTTTGTAAAAGATCAAAACATGTTTAGACTAAATTGGTATGTAATTTACTAAAAACTGACATTATATTTTAGTCAATTGCATACCATTTTTGAAAGATAAAATGTTGTCTAAAATGACCTCATTTTAAGACCATTTTAAGAGCAAAAAATGGTCTGTAATTTACCAAAAAATAACGTCATTATTAGACCAAAAAACTATTAGAAAATGCTAATACGTCATTATTAGACCAAAAAACTATTAGAAAATGCTATTTAATTTATCAGAAAATAACGTCATTACTAAAAGCAGAAACTAATATACAATTAACCAAAAAATTACCATTAAAGAAATTCTATGCGATAGACCAAAAAATGACATTATTTTCAAACAAAAACAACAATTAAAAAATGATATAAAATTTACTAAAATATGACGTCATTATTAGACCAAAAAAGATTATTTAAAATTGCATGAGATTGACCAAAAAATGAAATTTAGTAAAGCATGGATTTAAGACAAATTTTCAAACATACTTGAATAATCTTATTTTGGTCTAAAATTGATAAAATTGAGGCTAAACAAAATTCTTGCAAATCCTGACTTTCACCAGTTCAAAGGTTTTCTGCTTAAAAAAACCAATGAAACAAGTGTTTTGAAAAGCAAGTTGACAATGTTGAAAAATGATTATTGAAATAAAGTTTATAACTGCATTAAGGATAATAATTTATTCACCCTCTGAATATTGAAAAATTTGTTTTTTTACTAACACCATAACAATACTAAATACTAAAACAATTTCACTAAAAAAAAATTATAAACAGAAATAATATAATTTTTATTTAAAATTAACATTTTTTTTTCAACAAAAAAATTTTAAAAACGTGAGAATTCAATGGGATTTTGTATTTTTAATTTCAGATGTCACTTTCTGGTGTAATCAAGTCGAAAAGTCGTCATTCCATCAGCGGTGGCCAGGAAACAGATAATGGCAGGGTATGGGTGTCCTCTTCACCCTAGGTTCGATTTTAATTTTTTTCTTATGCCTGTTGCAAAGATTTTACAAATGTGCCTGTTTTTGTTTAAAATTCAGTCAAGTAAGTAAGTCTACATTTATATTTATTTTTACGAGACTTAGCCGCGGAAATTTTGAGCAGATTGCGAGTCTTGTTATTCACTTAAAAAAGTAATGAATCATATTCTGGGGCTGAGATCCCTACTGGAAACAGAAATATGGGCCATGTCTGGACATCCGAGAGATACGGCTTTTGGAGGTAGCTTACCCCTGTACCGCAGTTGCTCAAAGCGCATGAGCTTAAGACTGGGCCGTGTCTCGAGTCCCAGATGCACACAACAGCTGCACAGAAAAATGGCCAAGACGAGCTCAAGACTGGGACAAGACAGCTAAATATGACTTTAAAACTTGAGTTTAAGCTTAGAAGAGGCCAAGCTTGAGTTGCAGTTTAATGAGTAACTGTGGTACGGGGGTCAGTCCTTCAATAATTACTCGCTAAGGTAAGGCCTAGGACATGCTTCCAGGATGTCGTCTTGTCAGTGGTTGCTGCAGGGGAGAGGGAGAGGAAAAATGGAAGACAAATGTTCCCTTTTGTCTTCTGTTGACATAGGAGAGGCTCCGAGCCAATGAAGGCAGACCTGACTAGCTGCCTACATAGCAGCGCTTCCCCCACCTGGAGGATAAATGTTCAGTAAAATAAGACTAGCTGTCTGCCAATTGTCTAAGAACCTACTGCAAAAAGGCAGCTGCCATAAATTGTGGGAAGACTGGAAAACCTGGGAAGGAGGCTTACAAGGGACTGCGTGGTAGACGAGGGCTATCAAAACCGCTCTCTTGTTTGCGGATTATTAATTGAATACCGTATTTTACGGACTATAAGACGCACTTTTTTCTTCAAAAAAGTGCCTACAAAATTCAGGTGCGTCTTACTCTCGTCTTGTACTACTTTTTTTTAAAAAATTGCTTAAAAATTAAGGTGCATCTTATTGTCTGTAGCGTCTTATAGTCCGTAAAATACAGTATTCGGATTTTCACAATGTTAAAATTATCCGTAATTTTTTCAATCGTATATGGAAAACTGGTAAGTTATTAAATTTCATCACCTAGAGCTATGGTGGGGATCCTTTTTTCTCTCAAGGGCCATTTGGATATTCATAACATAATGTGTAGGGCACATGAAATTATTCTTAATGACGGAGATCGCGTTGGTTTCGTACTTGCTTCTCGATGTTCGCACAATGCGCTTTTTTGATAAATTATAAATTTCGCTGAATCGGTGCTAACCAGATCCAGTATTAACACACTGTTTATGGTTTCGAATGTGATTTCGAATGTTCCATGCTCGAGACATACCCATTCCGTAAAAAAATGGATGCGAACACTCGCATTACGTGTCGGTTTTACAATTGTCGCTATCCAAAAATGATAATAAGAAACATATCCACATTCAACTGTGAGGCTATGATACAGTTAGGGCCTTTGGGGTCCTTTCCGATCATTCAGTTACTGTAGGACTTGATTAAGTCGTGCTAATGTAAATTGACTAGCAATCTTATAAAGTGTCACAAATGTTGTCAAAACAAAACTATAACTCGATGGTATTGAACAAAGAAGGCGAACAGTAACAACAACAACTTGTACTGGGTCACACAGAGGACATTGGGTGGCCCTCTTAGTGTTACTGAGTCCCTCAGATGGCTTCTTATAAAACAAGGTGTCATCTCGGCTCTGTCAAATTTGCTCATGTGGTATTTTCTCCCTGGTAGATGTCGGTTGGAATATTTACTTCCTTAAGTGGAGGCTCTTTCAGATGAGTCTAAACAGAGTTCCTGTGTGGACCCCCTTTGTTCTCTGCATGTTAGCAACCCCTCAAGAGGTGGTGGCGGATGTACTCCCCTTGTAGACAAACTTTCCAGGTAGGTGATTAAGGCTCGTCCCCTGTCCTTGGTATTTATCCATTGTGTTGCAGAATAGGTCAACATTGGAAATTACTAAACAAACAGACTAAGCCCTCGTTACTGAGATAAACTGCAGTAGTATCTTGCTCATCCGAAATTTGGCTATGAATAAAATATATGATAGGTAGGGAGGATTTATGTACAATGATTGTGCAATATGTACTTTTACCATATATCTCAGTCAGTTTTGAGTATGTCATCATGTAATTACTGCAAAGTGTGGATACTTAAGACATTCCTACTGGGCAAAATTATGACTGGGGCAAAGTAATTTACATTTCACATAATCCAATTTTGGATTCTGGATTTCAGTTAGGATTAGCGGGGTTCTGCCATATTTGGCTTGCGCTAGCGCATCTTTAAGCGGTGCGAAAGATGAAATAAAGTTAATGTATCCAAGTACTTGACCGATGGCAGCAAACCACGCGAAATAATGTCGTAAGTCAGCGAGCATCGGACTGGAATTTTCCTCCCAACGCTTTCACAAATTAATGAGCTAGAATAGCTTTGAGCATCAGTTTGCTTTATTAATCGCGGGCTCAATGAGCCAAAAGGACAAATTAGCTTATGGCTAAATTGGGCAAATTTGAAATGCTCGCTGTGGTTTAAATTAGCCAAAATCCTTTTCATTAATGGAGGAAAAATTAGCCAAATTAGGGTCTTCTTCAGTTTCATGAAACGCGGAAACAATGCGCTTGAAACCACAATAGCCAACCTTCCAATTCTTTGGTGATATGGCAGACAGCTGAGAGGTTGTTCACATAAGACTACTTGTAGGTCAATCACAGTTAGGGAAGAGGTAGGTGTTGTGGCCACCCTTAATAATAACTGCATCTGACACGTCGAAAAATAACATGTTCAAACTTATTTATACATGGAAAGCTCTTGATGCATCCTGTCTTTCAGTTAGAACATTCAGGTCCTAAACCGGTTTTGTATTTGCACAGGAATTAATCTGTTTACTCAAAGTATGTCTTAACTCAATTACCTGAAGGTAGAGAGTCAACCATGTAGTTTGTTTGTTTAAAGGCTTGTGGATTTTTGACTTTGGCCTATTTCTGCAACTAAGGCTAAATACCAGCCAGGGAATGAGTCATCATCTACCTGGAAATTTTTCCTTGAAGGGGAGCTTCCACCCCTGCTTGAAGGGTCTTTAACATGCAACAATCAACACCTAACTTTGATTTAAACTCATCTAGTAGAGCCACCACTTAGGGAATTTCTCCCATCTGTAAAAATTCCCACCGACCTCGAACAGGAAGCAACACCCACATCGTAGGATCGAGAGGCAAGCACATAATCCAATTGACTGTAGATTTAACAATATATATATATATATATATATACACTTTCGAACAGCTGTATATTATCAAAAAAATTGCAAAACTTAAAAATTATGTTAATCGGTTAAGATTTTAAAGACTCGGTTCCAAAATGGCTTTTCGGCTGTTCGCATGCATTTGAACTCCCATCTAAGGGCCATATTCATTGGATATGTTAAACATGAAGCTTGTTATCGGAGTTTAACGTTGAAAGATTACTTGGAAACATGCACAAAACATTTAGTAAAAATTCCCCAATTAGGTAATAGGGCTCAATTAATCCAAACTGAACAATTTGTGAAAAAAATTTATTTCTGTCCGGTCATTAAAAATAATTTAATTTTATTCAGCGATATATTAGTACTGATACAAATTTAATATCAACTACAAATTCATATTGAATTTTATTAAAACACGTCCTTATTAACCAGAAATTAAATCATATTTATTAAAAATGAAATCTGGCAGAAACAACGACAAAAATGCTAAAAACTAGGTCTGTTTATCAAGAATAAGGTCCCATGCGGCTAATGGTCACTTGATTCAAATGACCATAGAGACCGCTAGGGTACGCTAACATCAAAATTTTCAGAATTGAAGCTGTTTTTCATTAAAATTAAGCATGGCCCTTTTGCACCTCTCTCCTATATTAAATGTACAATGTAGATATATGGGAATATATCTTCATAAACAGTATGTTCTTATTATATCTTGAATTTATAAAGAAACTGCAAGTTTTCAGTAGCGAACTTCTAAATCTAAACTAAGCCTTTATGAAATATTTTTCTATGAAAAAATTCTTTCCTAAATATATATATATATATCTTAAAAATCTCGTCCATCACAAAATAAATGTTGCTTCACCACATTTTTATTAAATTTCTTCTGCATTGTTGCTTTGTTGAGATTTATCAAAGACTTGGAAAACAAGAGGAATTTTTTGAAAAGACGCCAGTTGGAAAATGTATCAAAATGAATGATTAAATTTCTCATTTTGATATAATTATCATGCATTGTTTTCGCACTTATTAAGGTAAGTTGCATGTGATGTAAACATTAAGGGTATTTATTGAAATTATTTGGATAAAAGTAAGTGACATGTCTGGAATATTATGTAGATAAAAAGTACCAATGTGGGTACTTTGACCAGCTTTGGGCCTCAATGAAATGTAACTCTGGGATGCAGTGGAGTGTAACTTTAGACTCCAGTGGATTGTAGCTTTGGGCCCTAGTGAAGTGTAACTTTTTGCCACAGTGGAGTGTAATGTGGATCCATAGTGGTGAATTATATCTTTGTGCCACAATGAAGTTTAGCTTTTGATCACAGTGAATTGTAGCTTTGGGGCCCATTGGATTGTAGCATTGGGTCACAGTGAATTGTAGCTTTGGGGCCCCATTGGATTGTAGGATTTTGTCACAGTGAATTGTAGCTTTGGGGCCCCATTGGATTGTAAGATTGGGTCACAGTGGCGTGTAGCTTTGAACCCCACTGGATTGTAGCTTTGGGTCACATTGTGTAACTTTGACCCACAGTGGATTGTAATCTTGGTCCACAGTGGATTGTAGCTAAGGTCCCCAATGGATTACAGCATTGGGTCATAGTGGAGTGTAGCTTTGTGCCCCAATGGAGTTTAGCTTCGAGTCACAGTTAATTGTAGCTTTTGGGGTCCCACTGGATTTGCAGTTATGGATCACATTAGAGTGTAACTTTGGACCCAACAAGAAATCTGTCCATGTAGCTGTTTATACATACGGTAAGTTTCAGAAGATCGTTTTTTCCTAAATCTTGAATACGGTAAATAATAACATTTTAAATTTTTCTTATTTTTTTAATATATTTATTTCTTATTAAATCTTAATTTTACAAATATAAAATTTAAAATTTCTGCTTATTTTTGTCATTTTAGTTTCTATCTTCGACATCTCAAATGATAAGAATTGACGGAATTGCTGATCCAATGTTAAGCAACACTCAAACTCAAGTGTGACTCAAGTGTGATACGAAGACAGCAAAGAAAACATTTCAACTTTTACATTAAAACTTTTGCTTTCGTTGCTTCGAGGGTTCATGAAATATTTGTAAATATTCACACATTTCACACGTAAGACATTCTGCAAATTTCTTATCAATTTCTAATGTACCTGTATTTGAAAATGAAATACTAAAACATATTTACCTCTAGTTCAAGATTTTATACAAATTTGCATAATTCTTAATGTGCATAGTCATTACTTATTGCAAACATGTTAAATTTGGTCATTATGACAATTCGATTTAATGAAATATATATAAGAATAAATTTGTAAAACACAATATTTCAATTGTTATTTTTACAAAATGTGGAAATATATTTTCAGCTTTTCAACTAGTTTTTTTAAAAGATTTTTTAATGTTTCAAAGCTTTTTTCTAATCGTGTTTTCCGCTAAAAATAACCGTAAGGTTTTCCACAAAAAAGTAGTGTTTTTCCGACAAAAAAAGTAAGGGCCTCGTTTTTTCAAAAATGGGTGAAAATTCGACTTTTGAAATTGCAGGTTTTTCTTGCAGAATTGAATAATACATGTTATAACGAGTCGAATTCTGCAAGAAAAATCCGAAAAAATACATCCGAAGGGCCCCAAAATGCATTTAAAAAATGAAAACGAAGGGCCCAAATTCTTTTTTTTTATTTTTAGGGCCCTTCGAAGTCGTTTGGTGACTTTTTCGTGACTTTTTGATAACTTTTTGGTTAATTTTTGGTGACTTTTTGGTGACTTCGTCTTGACTTTTTCGTGACTTTTTCGTAACTTTTTGGTGACTTTTTCGTGACTTTTTCGTGACTTTTTCGTGACTTTTTGGTGACTTTTTGGTGACTTTTTGGTAACTTTTTGGTTAATTTTTGGTGACTTTTTGGTGACTTTTTGGTGACTTTTTGGTGACTTTTTCGTGACTTTTTGGTAACTTTTTGGTTAATTTTTGGTGACTTTTTGGTGACTTTTTCGTGACTTCGTCTTGACTTTTTCGTGACTTTTTCGTAACTTTTTGGTGA
>JAQGAE010005047.1:0-11786 GCA_034696685.1 Julus scandinavius | reverse complement strand
ACTCACGGTTAACCTTAGGTTTAGCTTAACCTTTGTTGGTGCAACCGGCCCTAAGTGGCGGCTCTTTTGGATGAGAGTTTAAACCGAGGTCCCGTGTTGATTGTTGCACGTTAAAGACCCCTCGAAAGGGGGTGGAAGTCCCCCCTCGTAGGCTGCAGAAATAGGTCAACGTTAAAAATCAACGTCAACAAACAAACCTCATTAAAAATGTCACCTGCGGCCTACACCCACCGTACCCCCTTTCTTAAGCCACTGGGTAGAAACTCCCCTCCCCCTCTTCGGCAAAGTTCTCGAATAAGTGATGAAGGCTCATCCCCTGGCTTTGGTGTTTAGCCCTCCTTTTGCAGAAATAGACCAACGTTAAAACCACCAAATAAACAAATATCAAACAATAAACTGTCAATTTGTAAAAGACCACAATTTTTAGGATGCGCAATAAACCAAGTATACCTGTAAGCAATTCGCTCCAAGTTTTGCTTCGCCCTGTACCGTCCCGATTTGAACATTATTATAGACTTTGCTGAATGTTCGGCTGGCATTGTATGTCTATGATCGCAAATCTGGGCCGTGTGTGGCCGGCCATCTGGCCGTGATATACGGATTTCATTTCAAATGCGAAGATTCGCCCGTGGGGCAAGCGGGAAATCGATGCTGCCTTAAAATTTCAATATAGAAAAGCAAAAACTGACGGGCAAAATCCGATCAGCATGCTGATAAAGAGGTTCATCACGGATTTTTGACATTTTTGAAAATTCAATATTGATAGGAAAATATGGGGGTCGAAGCGAAATAAATCCGAGCTGCTTCGTCGAGCTTTATGCTCCACTGGGAACCTCGAAGTTATCGATTTTAGGGTTTATTCCTCGGAGTTTAGCATTTTAAAACTAAAAATCTGAGTTTCGCATGACGGCAGCTTCGATGTATTGACACACACTTGTTGATGAATGATTTTAAATTAAGAATACATCAGGTCTGGACGCTCTGGGGCCGCGTGATACCAGTTTTATTATAAACCTTACCCTATCAGACTTCTGGATGGCCTTGTCAAAATATTATTAGATTTGACGGAATATGAGAGTTAACGAAGTTTTTTAGTGAAGCCATGCATCTGGCAAAGCAACTTTCTGGAAACGCATTCATCGTTCAGGAATGTCTTAGAAATAGCAACTTCATGTTTGTTTACATTCTTCAAGTGTATGTGCGTTCAACCATTAATAGGCAACGCGACTTGCAAATTTCTAACCTAAATTAATATTCCATTCCTCAAATAATTTGTATTGGAGATCTACAAGTCTTGCTATACCTATTAACATATAGGCATAGTATGTAAATGATCATCGATGATGGTCCACGGTAACGCGCTTTCCTCCCGAAGTTGCGGGGTTCACTCCCCAGTCGAAGTCTGTGGGAATTTTTACGAATGGGAGAAATTTCCTAAGTGCTAGGCGGCTCTTTCCGATGTGAGTTTAAACCAACAACTATCTGCACGACCACTCGAGGGGGATAGAACTCCGCCACAAAGTTCCCAGGTAAGAAATGGAGGCATGGGCGCCCGCAGAAAATTTTCTAGGGGGGGCAAAAATTTTTTAGTAATGTATCGTTTTAAAGTTGTTTTATTTTACTGAGCGTATTTTAAAATGTACTACACTAACACTAGTACACTAGACTGTCACTAGATAATGATATCGATATGACAATGCAAGGAGTCACAGTTGTTACAATTAATTATAAATGTTTTAATTATAACTTTTTTGTCTATTTTTTCCAAAAAATTTTTTTACTGAATTAATCCAGGAGGGGGGCATGTGCCCCCCCTTGCCCCCCCCCCTGCGGGCGCCCATGATTATGGAGGCTCATCCTTGGGTCATCTCCTCCACAGTAAAAACAAATCGGTCGCTCAATTCCAAGTATATATGATTATTGAAGTTTGCATTTGCTTGGAAACAACTGTGGAAAACATAGAAAATCACAGTCATGGCAGTTGGCCCAGGAATCGAACCCAGGTATCTCATTTGGAAGGCTGATGGCATAATCGTTATCCCACCTAGCTTAGTCGATTATTGCCAATGACGCCACTGTATGTCACTCAGGGAACATGCATTTTTGATAATTTATAAGTTTTCCTGTTATTGAAAAACTTGCAAAGAACACAAAATCGAAACAAATTTATTTATGTGTGTTCAAATAAATCAGGGAATGTAAAATCTTGCAAAATTTTAATTTTCATTGCAGAGCATTCTAAATAAATGAATGCCAGCAGTTCTTCTCAAATACAAAATTAATCAATTTATAACGTTTTATTGTTGATAGTATCCTTGTGCTTAGTGAAAAGACCCTTGATTAAAAATATGACCAAATCCAACTCTATTTCTCTAACAAGTTCTGTTGTACAATTTAGATAACGTTTTTAAAATTAAGTTTAAATTATTGGTGTATTTCTTTGAAATATTTTTAGAAACCTCTTATTATAACTAAAAATTAAATCTTAATTTCTACCGATGGTTCTACCAAAACCATTATGGCTCTTATAATTATCTGGTTTATTAAATAAACTACCATTATTATTTTTTTTTTATAATCCTTGATTTTTTCTAAAAGTGTGAAGCCAGACTCATTATTGTTTTGGCTTATAATGTAGCCTAGACACATTATAATGATAGTAATTGACTGAGAACAGTGGCAGCTAGCTCCTTTATTAGATTTATTCCGTTGTAGAAATTATAATCCCAGCAGAAAAAGTATTGTTGCTCAATAAATGAATGTCAGCAGTTTCTCTAAAATACAAAATTAATCAAATTACATGTTTAATTGTTGATCGCATCTGTACTTCAATTTCTAAAGTTCTCTAACAAATTCTATTGTGTAACTAAGATAACATTTTAAAATTATGTTTAAATTCTTAGTGTATTTCTTTACTATTTTTGCAGAAACTTCTTGTCATTGAAAATAACATCTTTCTATCGATGGTTCTAAAGAAACCACTTATGGCTTTAATAATTATCTTATTTGTTAACCTCTCATTGTTTTTAATGATACATAATTTTTTCCGAGAAGTGTAAAGCCAGACTCATTATTGTTTTGGCTTATAATGCAGCTTAGACACATTAATGCTTGTAATTATTATCTTCAAATAGTGGCAGCTAGCTGCTTTATTATGTTTATTCCATTGTAGAAATCATAACTCCAGCAGCAAAAGTATTGTTTAGATCGCTGACATCATACAAGACTTGATAGTCTGATTTTTCAAATACATAAGGTTTGTCCCAAAATTAAGTGTACTGATTTGCCTACGAGCGACTAGGCAACAGTTCCTTATTAGCCTATTGCATACCAACGTGTCAGAAGATATCTTGGGTAATTGTTCATACTTGTTTCAACAACTTGTTTGGAGCATACAAAGGCCCATCCTTTAAATTTCCAAACACCCAACTCGCTACCAATTCCATGACATTTTTCCAGAGTTTTCTGATTAACGGAAATTTCCTGACCAGCATAAAATTGGTGTTTAACACAAAGTTAGGCATAATTCCCACCTTTCCCGCGGTACAATTTCCTTCAAGTATGTTTGGGACTTAATTTTACTGACCTTTAAAACTTATTTCAACAAAAAGTACAAAAACTGAAAAATACCATCATTAGTGGACGTCCATAATGACTACCCCCTCTCATCCACATGCCAGCAGACCCTAACCCCTCTCGATGACGTCCTTTTTGAATGGCCCTTAAATGCAAGTTAAGAAATGCTTCAACAAGACCTATTTTCAGAAATTTGTACACAACCTATGTACAACTGACAATATAGCTTAACCTTACAGATTATCCTTCACTTGATTTAGTTATTATTCATCTTCTGCATTAATTCCAGCTTATATCCAAAGTGGCAACAATAACTGAAGAATTGAAAATCCATTTTGCCGAGGACTAGGCTAGCGAGGACAGAACTACAACATGGGCACCACTCACTAGTAACTGATACAAACGGGAAAAATCCCTTGATGTATTCAACACCAATAAAAAAATTCTTTATTTAGTGACTAATGTATGTACTTTTAAAGCAGTTTATAACCAAAGAAAGCTTGCTGAAAAAACGATTGCGAATGGTATCAGTTTGTAACTTTGAAGTCAATTTGTAGTCAGTTGACTGGTTGTCTTTTAATTGTAAATACATGGTCATGGATAACAGTAACTAAAGAACATTAGTTTATTGCTAGTTTACAATTATTTTTTCACAGGACGTCGTCTTCATGTGCGAGAAATGGGCTACAGCGTTGCAGGATGTCCGGGCCGATGTCTTTTACTTCATTGACACCCATGCCACGAGAACACATACTTCTGGTTGGGCCGCTGGAGGAACAAAAGTCTTGATATCGAAATCTTGCTTTACAATTACTCAAATATTAGCTGAAACTTCCTCGTATACAGCAATACGCCTCGAACCATGCTCCAAGGGGCCGATTTCATTATTGTCGGCATCTATAATCCCCATACGATGAGGGGTCCCTATGTGCAACTGGCTGCGACACTCGCCCTTCAAGCATCCCATCCTTCAGCTACATAATTGATAGGTGACTTTAATGCTATAACAGCCAAAAACAATGACACTCCCTCCTTAGGTAACTACCTCCCCACATCAACCTCAAGCGCTCATCCTCTGACCTCACATTAAATAATATGGGCACCAAATTACTGCAGTTCTGCAAGGCCCTCGGTTGCACAAGAGGGGATTATTCTGGAGCCCTGACACATCAAGCCAAAGACCACTATTCAGTTTTAGATTATATAATCGTCTCTAACCCACTACTTAAATTTATAGCTGGTCTTGACATACTCCCCACAGCTACCTCTGACCACTTCCCTGAGAGACTTTCCATCAATAAACGAAAACAGCACTCAAGATTGAACTTGCTCGCCCCTTACCCAAAAATAAACATTAGCCCTTTCAGAGGAGCTGTGTAAAAATATATCTTCTGAGATCTTAACCGTCCACACTCGCTACTGCCCCCCACAATAGATATGCATCCCTCCATAACATTATACTTAACAACCTCAGGCTAAATAACTTAATCTCCACAACATATCCATTTGCTCCATGCCCTAAACTCGCCCCCTGGTTTTCACCGGAGTGTCCGTCTTAAATCGGCCTTGGTCTCAGCAACCAAAACTTTCATGAAACATCCAAGCATGAAAGCAGCCACTCAAAGAGCCAAAATTAAGTCCCAGATGTGAGCCACCTACCAAAAAGTCAAGGCCGATCCCGACCGAGCTTGGCATACTAAACTTCAGTGGGCAAAAAACTCCTCAGAATTCTGAAAATTAATCAACCATAAATGCTCAAAATCTACCCCATCAAATCCAGCAAAGTTGCACATGTCCCTGATCACCAAACGAACCCTCGAATGGGCAACCCTTAATCACACAATCCCCACTGAACAAATGGCTTTAAGTGGCAGGAGCAACAGAGACAACCTGGCTATTCTGCAAACAATTATTAGAAGAAGACTTTCCTGACCAAAATCCCCTACCTATGCCTTCATGGCAGATGTGGCCCAGGCATTTGACTCTGTCAACCACGCCATGAGCAAAACTGTGAGCAATGGGTTTCTCTATCTTCTATTTAACATATCCACGTATTACAATCAACTCTCCTGCCAAATCAAAAAGGCGGAGGGATATACCGAACCCACAAAAATAACCTTGGAAGTTCTACAGGGTGACCCTCTCAGCCCCCTTCTTTTCATTTTATTCCTCTCAGATCTGCTGGAGTTTATGCCAAAATCTAGAGGGTGTATGGTGGACGGAACTTATGTTCATTGCCTTCTGTATGTGGATGACGTTCTGCTGAAGACTCCCACTAAACAAGCTCTAAAAGGGGCCCTTTTCAAATTTTATAAGTACATGCAGCTCAACTCCCTCCGTCGAAAACCACCTGGTAGACCATTATTATGGGATGGGACTCTGCTTGAGGTAGTGGACTCCTGGACGTACCTCGGCGTCAGGTTCCATCGTACAGGCTCCCCACAGGCGCATCTAACTGCACTAAATAACAAATTCAAGAGACATGCATAACTTTTAACTAAACTGTTTATACATAAAAAACTGAATCACATCCCTTCACATCTAACACTTTTCTCCACCATACTTTGTCCCATCCTAACCTACAGTGCAGCCCTGTGGGCATGGATAGTCCCTCATGCCTTGGACGCATTCCAGGAGTGATTTCTGCAAAGGGTGTTTGGGCTGGGCCCATATGTCCCGACATATCTACTATACAATGAGACCGGGGCAGTCCCCACCAACATAACCCTCCTCTCTCTGACATTCAGCCTGTGGGAGGCAGCTGCAGAAACACCACCAGCGGAGCATTCTCTCTCCCACTGTCTATTTTTGTCATGGCTTGATCATCTCCCGATACATATAACCTTTTTAAGCATTTTATAACCCAGCTACAACTCCCTACAACATAGCCCACACGCAGTTGCAATACTATCCCAATATCCAACTGCAAACATCATATCTCTAAAAAAGAAAACCATAGAGGAAGCTTACAAGCAGTTCCATGCCTTCCTAGTGGATAGGAAAAACACATCTGCCCGCCCCTACAAATTTCTTAAATCTATCCCCATTGCCTCCAACCATACCTGAGTCTAAACATTCCCTTTTTCTTAAAAAAATTTCTCCTCCATCTCCGAATTAACCCAAATAGTACATGTACCAAAAATGGCTACATCCAAATTTCACCACAACATCCCTGTCCCCTATGCACTGCCAAATCCTACGACTGCACCATCTTCTTCACACATGCGATTACCCCCTCATCCTCGCAACCAAAGCGCGTTTACACTTACCACCCCCATCACAGCAATGGATGTAATACCATTTCTTTTATCTAACATTAATAATAATTTCCCAACCTTATAGCTAACCATTGGCATTGCAAGCATTCTAGCCATCACCCAACAGTCAGCAGTGAAGCTTTGATTGAATTTTATGCTTTACTTTCACATACATATATGAATACCAATGTAACTGAGATGTGATGAGCTGAGTCTCATAGTGTTAATAAATAACCTCTTTGCAATCATTTTTTCACTTTGTCATCACTTTTCCATCAGTTTACAATCAATTATTTCCATAAGGGATATGACAATGGTATGCAATCAAATTTTCTGGGAAACTCATGAAATCTGCCATCGAGACATTTGCAAGTTTAACCGAAGCTTATGGAGATGCCACTCTATCGAGAAATATGGTTTTTAGGTGGCATAAAGTTTTCAAAGAAGGTTGCGAATATGTGGAAGACTAACCTCATTCTGGAAGGCCACCATTGTCAACAAACTATTGAAATGTGGAAGTTGTGCAAACTGTGATGGCGAAAGATCGTAGATTGATTTTAGAACAAATGGGCTTAGAAAAAATGCAATTCATACAATTTTAACACACGTTTTGCACATGCTGATGATTGAGTGATGCACCATGACCCAGCACCTCCCCTGTGAAAAAGATGTGCAGAATTCTGCAGAAAAATACTTTTTTCTGCATAAATCATTCAGCACAAAAAATTCTGCATAAAATAATTTGCACACCACAGAATTCTGCAGAAGAAATTCGCAAAAAATATATATATTTGCAGTTGAAGCATACCCATACGAAAATGACATGCAGAAATTCTGCAGAAAATATTCCCAGTTCAATTAACCCTTCTTAACCAATAAACCCATCTAAACTAATAAACTCATCTAATCACATTCACATCACATAATATTTACCATATTTTACGGACTATAAGACGCACTATTTTCTTTATACAATTGCCTCCAAAATTCAGGTACTTCTTATACTCGCGTCTTATACTACTAGTTTTTTTTTAAAAATTGCTTAAAAATTAAGGTGCATCTTATAGTCTGTAGCGTCTTATACTCCATAAAATACGGTAATAAATATGAGCATTTATAATCTTAACGATAATGAAGTCTCAGTACAGCTGTACTGAGACTGAGACGTTAGAAAATCGAGCTTCCACTAGTAGAAGCTCGATTTTCGAACGACTCTATTTACGAACACCACATGTTGTTTCGATTTACGAACGTTAATCCAATTTACGAACGGGATGATACCCTGTGTGCTACCAAAAATGTGCAAAGTTTTAGTGAATATGGCATTAAGAAGAATCACAAACATGTAAATGTTTATTTTAAAAAGGAAATTATAGCTAAACATGAAGGTTGTGATCGCATTTTGGATCTTGCCAAGGAGTACAAGAGCGAAATCGACGATCTACACTATTCTAAATAATAAAGATGCGGTTTCTTGTTTGGTAATTAAACTATTTTCTTCTAATATTACTGTTATATGTGACCCTTCCATGCATTAGTAAAATATCTAACACTATAGAACCTTGTTCAAATTTGATGAGGTTGGTGTTGTGCAGAGCCCCAAAAAACACCTTTCGACAACACAAAATTGATTAAAATATGTGAAATACGGGCAGAGTCGTTGAAAAGGGGGAATTAAGAGGAAATAGCGGTGTTGAGCAAACGAGGACATTTTTCGGACCTCCTTATTAGCCCTTCATTTCCAGGTCAGAATCTAATGCTGATTCTTGTGAATTTTGTCATTCAACTGTCAATAAATTTAATTCCACACATAATATTGTATTATTTCCACACATAAAACCATACCATGTTAAAAAAAATTGTACAGGGAATGCATTTTTTGATTTACATTGATTGCAATGCATGGAGAAATTGATTTGTATTACAAACATTTCCATTTACGAACAGGGTCATGCAATGGATTAAGTTCGTAAATCGAGGTTCCACTGTATTAGATAACCATAACTCTCTTATATAATGCTTTTCATCCAAGTAGTACAGGTGGCGAAGTGGGTTAGGCGTTAGGCTGGTGTTTGCAAGTTTCCAGGTTCGATTGCCTTTGTGAACCATATTTATTTTGTATAAGTATGCAGAAATATTTATGTATAACATTTTCTGCAGAAATATTTATGCATTTGCAGCAGAAATATTTATTCATAACATTTTCTGCATAACAAGTTATGCATAAAAAGGGATCAAATTTGTGCAGAATTTCAAACAACTTTCTGCAGAAAATTTTATGCAGACTGTGCATAATTCTGAAGAAACTATTTCATATGAGCTGCTCTACTGCGCTTTCAATTGGAGAGTTTTTGACGAAAAAAAATATCCCCACATTTCAACAACCTCCTTACAGCCCAAACTCCGTGAAACTTATACCCTTTCCCTAAGTTGAAATCCAAGTTGAAGGGTCATCGTTATACAAAACTCTGGACAACATCCAAAAAAAAGTAACCGGTCGGTTCTTAACACGCCAATATAAAATGACTTTCACATCTACGACACGTGGAAAAGCGTTGGCACCACTGTGTGGCTTCCCAAGAGTCGTACTTTGAAGGAGATAAGTTGTAATGTGATGTGCGTCTTATTACTGTTCAATGAAAAATACACTTATGGGACAAAACTCACTTGGCAGAACATGGAATTTTCGTGCAAATGCTTGAAAAAATTGACGTAGTGAGGCTGGGACATTATTGATTTTCTCCTTCTGTATCGATTTCATTATTTTTCAAGCATTTCGAAAACAATATTGGTTTCATGGTATCTTCGTAATGTTTCATAACAACGTCTGACTGTGGAATATTCTTTGCTGAATGTCTACGACATATTGCTCGACGTGACGACGTCCGTTATCTGTGCATGAAAATCTGGCTTTAGGCGAATGCATCTTATTTACAACATCAGGCCACAATTATGCGTATATTGCAGATAAAGGCACCAGGCGGAGCCAAGCAATCTCCTTCAGAAATTGAAATCGCTGCTAAATTTGGAATATACATTAAAATTAAGTTTTTAAAGTGGCATATCAAAATGTGAGAAAATTCAGACAAACGCACTTTGCTTAGTAAGCTCCCTGGTGAAAAAACCACAATAAATTTCTCTTGGTTTCCATTGTTATTTCGACAAAACCAATACAATTTATTGGTTTTAACTGTTTTCTATGGTTCCTGTACTGACTTCTATTGGCTGAATGTATTGACTGAACCATAGGATCAATTGACAGGACAATACAGGAACATTAGAAAACAGTTAAAAACAATAAAACCAATAGAAATTTTCTATTCATACCAATAGAAAACAATGTTCCAAATAACAATACAAATCTGTCAAGATTGTCTAATCATTTTTTAATCAAGGACATGACATTTTAAATGCCTCACCCTGTGTGCTAATTTACTAAAGAGGATATTCTTGTGTCATATTATCCATAATTTGCTGCAAAAACTAACTGTTGCTTCGGAAGCGGAAAGTTTTCCCCAGTGATAAGTATATACTGTAAAATAAGGTTGTTTACGAGAGAATACTGACAGCCGCGAAAGTTGATGCAATTCGGCGATGTTTTGAAATTTCTTCAGGGACAACTGTGACAAAAATTGATTGAGGTATCACATCTCCTGTAATGATGGCGCGTAACCTGATATTCATATCTTACGTTCTGAAGCCAGTAAAGTCAAGACAACATCACATAAAGTTAATATTGCGGGAAAGAAAACTGCGGTGTTTTTCACCCAATATCAAATAAAGTGCAAATGAGATAACATAACATCTTATGAAGGGAAGTATATAAAGTGTGCAGATAACTGCAAGTTGTTCCGTCATGGATTAAATTATAGTGTAAACATAATACACACATATATATATATAGGGGAAACAAAAACATTAGTATGACTTGTTTTATTGCGATATTCGTTTTGTGATGGTCTGGAACTGGTACTCGATTAAACCAAGAAATTCTCGTGAAGTGTTGGTTTTTATTAGAATTATGTTTATTTTACCAGAGTAAAACGTGACAATAAAATGCGATCATGCAGGTTAACAAGTAATTGAAGATATATAATTGTCCACATTTGTCATTGCAATTTCGCATATCGATTGAATTTTCGTATATCAACATAATCGCATGTGGCGTAGTAATGGGTTCTGTCAAATTAAGCAATATTAATTTTCATATTTTTGTATGCAATTTAGTTAATACATTTTATAATCTGATTGTTTGTCCCATACTCTTCTGACTTCGTTAACAACTAACAATGAGCGACTATATCAAATGCATTCGCAACGCCGATAAATACTAGCAACATTGATTTCATGAAACACCATGGATAAATTAATAGTCTCAATAATAGTTCCAGATCCACCATATCTGACCCACCACATGTTGTGTTCGGTGATTTTACAAATCGCAAATATTAAGGACATGCATGGGCGATAATTTAAAGATTCCAATTAGGAACCAGATTTAATAATTGGCTAACATTTATAGCATTTTCAATGAGATTATTTCAAGTTCTGACCATTTATTTACATCTAAAGTTGATAGAAGCATATGAAGTCCAGGTGTGTCTAGTACATCATGGATTCTCCCCTTTAAAACTGCAAAGTTGGAAATAGGTCCTCCCTAATTTCACCATTCTGGTATAGTATCTTAATCTTTATTTTGAAATTTTAAAGTTTTCAAGAAAATAACAGTTGCAAATTATTTGGACAATTTCATATCATAAAAAACAATACTTGCATAGAATGAAAACATGGCGTTCCGGTATTACTGCGTATAAATAATCCACCAGAAAACAACCAGATTAACTGCTACTTCGTTAGGAATGCTTCACTGAAGTTCCCCATATGGAAAAAATATATAGGGAAAATATATTTTCAAAATATATTATTTATATATGGACAATATACTGAAATTGG
>JAQGAE010005046.1:0-11787 GCA_034696685.1 Julus scandinavius | reverse complement strand
AAAGTCTATTGGATGTTTGTGAAGACAATAAACATACACTGGCATTTATGTGAACAATTGTTTGAGTCACTGTATATACCAACAAGGAGATCAAATACTTTGCATGAATTTTCAACATTCTAATTTAATTGAAGAAAATTTACAAACATTTGTCTCAGTATTGGATCATTTCCATACATTTGTCCAGGGTACCTACCCATTTTGTTTTTGCCATTAGTATTTAATTGATTTCAGTGTAATTCAGTGTTTATTTTCTGCTTGCATTTGTCATTTGTTGAGTAATTCGTCAATTTTGATGGCTCAAGCTGTACAAATCTGGAAATATTTCCAATCATTTGTCAGTCAGCGTATGTGAAACCCACAAGTTATTTTATTGTTAGTCAAATCCGGCCTTGTTTGTGCAAATTGGTGTAACTTATCACATTTTTTGGCCCCTTTCTTTAATTACAGCATCTTTTTTGGATGTAAAACGAAACCGTATAGAAGGCCGTGTAGCGAGTCATAGGTGTAATTAAGTTTTTGTATTTTTTATTTAATTGTTAATAGTGGAGGCACGTTGTCTTGAGAAACTTGAGAATCACATCCTGGGAGGTGCTTGCAAAACTTATTCAAGAGAAGAGAACTAAATACTTGGTAATTATTCATGGTTTTGCAGTAAGAATGAACTTGTCTAATAAAATTCGATACCTGTTTTTTAATCGGATACATTGTTTCATTGGATTTACTAGGACATGCGTGGAATGTGCCTATATAGTGACAAGAATAGGACTTGGCACGAATTTGTGGCAGTTCTTAGCCAACTTAAAGGTCTCAAACGCTTGGACATTGGAGAAGTACCTGCTGCGATTGTCCACACAGTGGCGAATACACTGAATCAGTTGGAAGGTTTATCTGCCGAATGGATCGTAGATAGTACGAAAGATGCACACAACGTGTAAGTGTAGAACTTTTTTCAATTCAACATTTACTAGACAGTTTGACTACATTTCGGTTTAGTCATTGCCGAAAACGTGGATACTTCTAGACAGGGCTGGTAAATCTGGGACAGTCATGTTTTTTTCCTGCTCGCATGTATATGGTTGTACTTCAGCCAGTTGGAGAAACACTGTTCTGTCAGATTGTGTCGATTTCCGAAAAGACATTAGAGGTATTCAAACAGACCCTCAAAATTTTGCACATGTGCTGACCCAGTTTTAAATATGACCCTTCTAATTGGCTGGACCTACTGCAATGGGGCTATTAGAAGTGCTGTTGAAAAAATGAGGTTTTAACTGAAAGTTGATCTTGCAGTCTATTTTGGCAGGCCTGCAAGCTGCATTTGTGCCCATTTAGCAAAAAATACTCAACTTGTGGACCTTTTCAGAGCTGCTTGAATCTACTGTTCATGTGCATCATATGAGGGCTAAATGCAGATTTATTTGCTGACTGTAGGGTACTGAGTTGAATTGAATTGAGAGTGGGTAGGAATGGGACATTTTTCACCCTTGTATTTTTAAATTTATTTGAAAACCATAAAGCATAGCACATTTTATTCACAAATTTACTTTATACTATTGTAAATATTGTGCACAGTATTGAAAATATTTTCATATTACTAAAATAAGACAAATACTTGAAATTTAACAGCTGTGGTTAAAACATGTCCTTATTAATCTTGTTAGCTTTGTGAAGATCTCACATGTTTATGTAAATGGATAGTTGATTAGGTTACAATTGTTAAACATAAGAGATTGGCAGGGTAACTTTAGGAAAGCCACAAAACTTAATTTTCTGCAGTTTTGATTAAATGACTGAAGTGTTTACATATTTTTTAACTTTCAAAGTAGGCACCCAATTGTTATTTGTTTTAGTTTTTGCGGGCGAAGGTGTAAATCTGGTTATAACCTTGTATTATGACACTATTCATCTTGATAGTGCTTGTCATAACATCCCATGTAGAGAATTATACATAGCCCATATATGGCAAATGCGTTAAATACATTCCTTGCCAAAATGACAGAGGCACCCCATTTTTCCATGATATCTGGCAACACAGGGTAGTTACAAAGGTAAGTCTATAGCTATGAATTCATTATTGGGTTATTAAACACACATGCAAATATTGTGGTGATTGCAAAACCAGAAATATTTTTATTGCAACATTTGCAAATAGGGTAAGACAAAATGATAGATGCATTGGATTTTTTTGGTTTCTATGCCATTATAAGATGATATGTAGACTCAGAAATGTTATTTCAGTTGCATAAATATAGCGTGTTGAAAATGTTTGGCCCATTGTGTCATTTGCTACACATCCACTGTAGACATCACAATGGGAAGAGGCAAATAACTAAAAGAGTTTGAGCATGGCCAAATCTCTGTACTTAACAGTGCAGGGAAATAAAATAGACAAATTGTCAAGCTCTAGGTCCACAGTTCCTCCATTGTAGATCATTATGTGAAGGATCCAGCACTTTATGGTGTGAAAGTCTACTGGACGTAAACATGCCATCATTATGCGAATCGCTAGAAATTCAACAAAAACAGCTGGACAAACAAAGGATGCTACAGGAGTGACAGCAAGCCGCAGGACTGTTCAGCGCTTTCTTCGAGAAACTCCACAACTCCAAAGAAAGAAACTGCGACAAAAACAGCCTCAAACAACACCGTAAAGAGAGCAGTTTGGAGTTTGCAAGGCAACATATGAGTTGAAAGAAAGAGTGGCAAAATGTAAAATTTTCTGATGAAAACAAATTTAATCTGGATGGTCCAGATGGCTGACAATACTACTTCCATGATCTTCGAACAGAGTAGAGGTACTTTTTGCGACGGCAAATGGAAGGTGGTTCGGTGATGATCTGGGAAGCAAGAAATTAAGTGGTCTCTAATACTTAAAGGGCTGACAAAATGCAGACAGTTACATACAGACACTGTCTAAACATTTTCCTCATTATGGACGTGCCCTAGCAGGACCCAAATGCTAGTTCCAGCAGGACAATGCTTCAATACAGCCAAAAAAAGTGACTGAATGGTTTAGTGATAAGAAAATTCGTCACTTCAAGTCTCCAGCACTATCTCTGGATTTAAACTCAACAGAAAACCTTTTGGGGATGCTTGCTCGAGATGTGTATAAAGACGGTAGAGGTTTCCTCCACAGAAGAACTAATAGCAGCGATTACTGAAGAATGGGATAAAATACCCAAATCTTACATTACGTCTTTGTATGAACCAATGCCAGATCATATATTTTCTGTTATTGCAGCCAAAGGTGGCTATACAAGATGTTAATTTCATGTTTCGCTATAATGCCTCTATCATTTTGTCTTACCCTTATTTGCAAATGTTGCAATAAAAATATTCCTGGTTTCGTAATCACACAATATTTGCATGTGTTGTTTAATAACCCAATGATGAATTCATAGCTATAGTATTATCTTTGTAGCTACCCTGTGTTGCCAGATACCATGGAAAAATGGGGTGCATTTATCCTTTTTTCAAGGACTGTATGCATATCGGAAATTATACATGTGTACCCCAAATCGTACCCATCCATGTCCATATCCGTAGTGAACAATTTATACATGTGTGTATTGGGCCGAACATGCTAAAGTAATAGTATGTCCCATATATGTCTGAAAAACGTATTCTTGTCACACTCGCGGAATGTTGGTAATCGCCCTTAACAAATCTGGCTGCCCTACACAGGACCATCTCTATATCCTGAATATGAACCAACTGTGAGGGTGCCAAATAGGAGCACAATATTCCAACATAAGGGGAACCAGAGTTACATGGCGAGTTTACTTTAAATTTTCTGCACATTCTCGAAATATGTGTTGAATGAATCTAAGACGTTGGTTCGCTTCACTAACAATGTTTGTGAGATGGTGATCCCAAACACTTTGGTCCATGCTTTGCGAGCTAAATACTGATTCCAACCAAAATGTTGATAATTTTAGATCAAAAATTGCACCTAACATGTCTAGCTTTCGACTAGCTTAAACTATAGTGTGTGTGTGTGTGTATACTTGTTTCAATATGTAGAGAATGCCCTACCAGTACTGCTCTCTCTGAAAAGGAGAACTTCACACTGACATTATCTTTGTTTTCTGTCTTTTAGAACCGGAAACTGCAGGCTGTTTATTGCAAAACTTTGCCAATTGCCTCATCTGACTGTTTTAAGGATCCGTGGGGTATATGGCCTGTACTTGCCTAGTCCATCGTTTGGGCTTGATTGCTTGGAATGCCTGAAGCATCTCAAGCATCTGGTGAGGAGTGACTTTCGACTTGTTCAAATGGTCTAAATTAATGAAAAACCAAGTCTAATTTTAAAAATAACTTAACTAAGAAATATTAACAAATTAGTTCCCATAGTGGCCTTTTATGAATTCGTATTCTCTTCTTAAATGTGTAATCGCATTAAATTACTTAATTAGCTCAGGTGTAAAAAACTGCAATGATAGAAGATTACAGTCGTTAATTGGCCTGCCATTCCACAGACTCTTTACATTTCCTTTTCCTTTTTGTTTAATAACCATTTTTCTCTTTTATTTGCAGTCGTTAACTTCATTTAAATTTCAAACTGCTCCTGATTTTAATTTCCTCAAATCCTTCTCATGTCTTGATGTCTTGGAATTGGGTGATTGCCACGAGTGGTCATATAAGGTACAGTTTAAATATGCTCAATAATAGATTTATTGACCGTGATATGTAATGCTAACTCCTGAATAGTCGTAATAACATTAAGGGAATAAATTACCTCAGTTATTGTGTTAATTAATTTATTATATTGTTAATATAAGCCGAAACGGTAACATCCCTGAAAGTCCAATTAGGAGTAACTTAATCATATAATATTGAGTGGGCGCCCATCAATAGCTGATATCACTATTTATGGCTATTTGGAAGATGTATTTTTTTGCTACTCACGCTGAGCCCTAATATGAGGTTCGTTTAATCTTATGTTAAATTGGGTTCCTCATAACTATAAAACTTGTAAATGTCAGGCAATTTGGATAAGAAAAATAATTGGGTTTGAAAAGTCAGGGAAATTCAATGTATAAATATTATATTTCGTTTTACATAAGGAAATAGACCACACACTCTGTCGGGCCTGCATGTAGAAAAAGAGAAACAATTACTTTTTTGCTGATTAGTACAACTTCACTATATTATACCCAGCAATTTTAATTAGTTAAGATTTTTAATTTAGACTTGGGAAAGAGAAATAATTGTTTTAATAGTAGTTTGTGTGATCTCAGGTTAAATACAAGGTGGGTCATGGCTACAAAAAGTAAGAGTTCATTTGCTGAATATAGTTTTTAAAGCAATTTCTTTTAGCAACACAGGAAAACAGCAAGTAAGCTTAGGTCCTTCAGTCTGTTAACAAAATGTAAAACCATCATCATTGTTGTTTTAGAGTATGTAAAACTATGATTATTTTTAAATGTGACATTAGGAAACGTAACATTATCATATCAATATTCAAATAATTAGCTGCTAATAAAGTATATGATTAAAGGAAATACATCCAAACCTCCCTTTACGACCCAGATACATTCCGGAAATGTTGGCCGTAAAGCGAAAAGTCATATAACGAATAAATTATTTTGATACCAAAAATGCTAACAAACAGCATTTTTTTTGGCCGTAGAACGAAACATCGAAAAAGTGCCATAATTATAAAAGGCCGGTACGGGTTCCGTAAGGCGACCATGTGGGATTTTTGGGTTTATATTTTCGGTTTCAGCTGTTGGCTTGTTGAAGGGTTGAAGGGTAACCTAACCTAAACTAACCTAACCTAAAAATACCTTGTGGTTGACATGAGGAAAAAACAGAAAAATTTTCTTAAGTCCCACACGGTCGCCTTACGGAACCCTTCCCAAAAGGCCATTATATCTAAAGGTCGTATAAAGTGCGGCCGTTTGGCAAGGTATAGGTGTATTCTGCAAATTATACTCGTATGTATGTTTTATGATGGTTGTATTTATATATTTTCTTAACAGTCTGCATTGGCATATTTTTCAAGTTTAATTCATCAGGATGTTCAGAGAAAATTATTTCAATTATTTCAAAATTATATCTAACCATTAACAAATGCTTTCCTATGTTGACATTTAAATTGATCATTTCCAAATAAAATGTCATTTTGTGACACTGTTTGATGAAATAAATAGAAAATGAACCAGACAACAGATATTGGCCAACATGACATTCTTGGAAAAAAACTGCCTGGCTCTTGAACCATTATTTCAAAAGATATTTGGCAGTTTTAGAACAATACTGTTACCTATTTATAATTATAGCTTGAAAGTACCCTACTTCCATAGAATTAGAACCACAGACTTGGTGTTGTTTCAAAAATTGATTTTTGATTTTCGTCTATAGTCGTATGAAGGCATTGGTCAGTTGATTCAACTAAAGAGCCTTCGTTTGGAGCTTGGAGGAAATGCATGTTCTAAAGACTTAATGCCTGCCCTGCAAGGTTTAATAAAGTAAGTTACATGGATGTGGAATAATAAACAAGGCCAGATAGCTTTGACTAAACTTTTAATTTTTTTTTTAGCCTGGTTCGTTTGGATCTAATTGTGTTTCAAATACCACCGAATTTTGGAGAAATCCTTGCTGCGCTCAGTAAATTGAAGATTTTAAATATATGGCCAGACACCAGCTCAGAGGTAAGATCTTTATTTTTGAGGCGCCAGCGTGTGTGTACATCTTTCTGCTAAAATGCTGCATAGTTTGAAGTCAAAGGATTGTCCTGTTCAATATAATCAGAGACAGACTTGTCAGGGTGTCAGTTTTCCCAATGGCAAGTGGGCCCTCTTAAACATTAGGTGATATGTTAAAAATTGCCTTTCAGTACTTTAATTGTACCGTTTTGTCCATTTAAATGTGTGTTGATACTTTTATTTGTTATACAAATTAAATTATAACTTAACACAATAGTTATGGGTAGTGCCCTTTTGCATCCTGACAAGCAATGATCGGAACATTTTATTGAAAATGGACTGAGACTTCTTACCATTCCTGAAATCTAAATATGTCTTCGTGTTAACCATAAAACAAGCCTTTTATTACTATTTTTCTTCTCCAGCACCAGGTTTAAAGTTGCAAATGCTTGCCTTTCCAGTCTCTTTGAACATCCGCTATCCAATTAATTCAGAATTAGGATGTGAACGCTATTCGTGTTCTTTGATATGATAATTAATCAACGCTCTATTAAATTCTTGTTTTCCAGGCAGCCAAAAACAACTACAACACACTACAAGGATTGAAAAACGTGCCTTTTATGAAGAGCTTTACTTGGGGTTTGGTCACCTCCAATCTCATAGATAGCAGGCTGGGGGATAGATTTGACCATCAGGCCAACAATGTGCCCTTTTTGGTTATCCATGAAAATGGCAAATTCGCTGAAATGAAAATCAATGTTGGTATGCTGATGTGCAAACTTCGCACAGTCCTGCCTTCCTCCAAAGTTCAAGTGATGATGGTTCCAAATTCATCCTACAGCACGATTGGTTGCATGCCAAGATAAAATAAGGTACTTTAGCTACCATACATAAGCTTGCTGGCACTGTAATCTAGAACAATTGTGGCCCACATCTGGTTCTCGACTTATACATTTTTACTTGAATTTAGGGCTACTTATTTTTTGTGAAGTTTATTATTGTTGAAAAACAGGGATTTGGAAAATATTGATTATCATAGCCTACATGCAGATCGATTATGTAGTATCATAACTAAGAAGTGTACAAGAAGCATCCAGAGGCCGAATTGTTCAGCATGTTTGGTGGTCAATAACGTGATCCCCACCTATCGCATTCATATGCTCTGCTAATTCAGTGGCACACAAATTGTGCTTCGGTTAATTTGTTAATAGCGAAAATATCAGGAGTTTTAAAAATTCAGCTTTGATCCACTTAAAATTACCCAACAAAATTACAATCTGTTGGCAATATAAAAGCAAGCCTTACTTTCATCTCTGTCGATATACGAGCACAGGTTTTGAATTAACAATTCCATAAATTGTAAATAAATTGGAAATAATTAAACGACACATTAAACGATACAAGTAATTCACATACTTGTGTGTTAAGATTCCGATAATTCTTTCTTAATATTTTATTATGATCTGCATAGTATAAATAAAGACATCAAGTTTCACTTTAATTGCAGAAGATATTAGAATACGTATTATGAAATAGCATGAGAGGCGACAATTGCCAATCAAATCGGAATTTATAGTTCTTCATTAGGTAGATTTATCAAAATCTTTGAAGAAACAGGAGAATGTTACCGAAATTCCACAACCTTTCAAGTGAAGACAGGTATTAAGAAGTATTGTAAAAACTACAACGATGTGGGTTTAGAAATTTGAGTTGTTAAAAGCACTAAATTGTGCCATGAAGCAATAATTTATTCAGTATTTGGTTGTTCCCAAACAGCGATTAAGTCTCATCCCCCTCCCCCTTCGGTATACAGTGAAGTAGCGGGCTGAGATAAACATTTGGTGTCAAAGTTATAAAATTGTACTGCCGATGAGTACATTTTGTGTGAATACATGTGAATTACACAAAAAATCAAGCAAAATTTTACAAGATGATTATGCTCAGTTAGTTCACTAGATGCCGCGAACAATTAATGTAATATGAAAGACCTAAGCTACAAAATGGTGAATCATAGTTTTGGAATTTGTCCCAATTTTGCCCAGTTACATGTCTTTTATTTAAAACCTGTGAGGTGATTTTTATTGAAAAAAGGTTTGTTTCATTTTGACCAGTTTCTACATGCTACTGTCTATAATAGTTTTGAATTTTTTAAGTTGGATGTAATATCATTATGCGTTTGAATTGCACAAGCAAAATCAGACATGTTTAAGGATTTAAGACGGGTATTCAGATCAGTATATAACGATATACCGCCACATTTGTAGAGCGGTATATCAAGCGATGGATCAAACGTATCAATTCATGGATTGCGGCTTGAATAATTATGAAACATGAAAAACTGCATTTTAATTGGATTCCTGGAGGTGGTATGCAAAACTTGAATGGTGACGAACCAGTTTTTTAAGCCGTCTTCAGGTGCTACATCAATACACGATAATGAAAGGAGCTTTATGTACAAGAATTTTAGGATTTTAGATTGTTATACAAAAGTTGAGTAAGTTACGTTTATTGCATTTTAAAGAAAATCACAATATGTTGCCCTACAAACCAGCACGATAAACATAAAAACATACTGAACATTATAGAAGTAGAAGAAGAAATAAACGTACTGTAGAAATGCATTACAGCTAGTATATTCCTCATCTCTATAGCAAATTACTAAGGCTGGAATTCTATAATAACTTCCAAACAGTTATTTAGGTTCATTTCATTGCTTTAATGATTACATTCTAAAAATAGGGCTCTATTACCTTTTTCAGAAAGGCAAAAAGTTCGTAGGTGGCAGCTCTATTGGATGAGTCTAAACCATATGGTGGTGAAAGTCCCCCAGTCTCGTCATTGGCGGTATTCCCTGAATTTTGTATTTTGCCCATTTGTTGCGGAAACTTGCCAACGTAATAAATCTCAAAAGAACAGTTGTAGAACTGCATGAAAGGGACGATAGCAGATTTTTTGTTTCGAAAATTCGCACTTCAGTGTAAAAGTTTCACTATGGTGCGTAATTTAGTCAAGGTTGAAATGCAGGGCTAGTTTCAGTGGCGGATTAAGCCAGCGCGGGACCTTTAGCAATTGTTACCAAGAGGCCCTAGATTTTGTATGATAATAAAGTAAAACAACTTTTACAAACTTTTCTCGATTTAATGTGAGCAAATTTAGAGATAACACTAGACAAATCAATTTCGTTAAGTAAATTACATTTAATGTCATTAAGGTAAGGTTATTTAGACGATCATATGTTCCTTAATGAACTTTTTATACGCTTTAATGTTGAAAAAGAACGTTCTCCACTGCAGTTAGTAATCATTAAGGATAAGTAAATTCGTAAGACTATTTCTACATTATGGAAACACGACTCTAATGAACTTATCATTATAAGTTTATAAAATTTCAGTTCAAGATCCTCATGCTTTTCGTTGCTAATAGCAGCAACCACATTAGTTTTAAGAAGTTCAGTGAACTGCACAAGTTCGTCGCCTAGGCTTTCTTCCAAATTATCTTGGTAAGCACTGACAATATTTGAGTTCTTTTCAGGATCTCGTCTGCTTTAAGAGATTCTAACTGCAGATGTATTACAAATACACCAGTCAGTCTATATGGTACGCTTCCATGCATTTAGCTAAGGCAGATGCTGGAGTGCTTGACGACGAGCTTGCTGTTCCAGGTTAGTAGACAAAGAGTGGACCTTTCAAATTTAAAACTTGAGATTTTTTGCACCCAGACTCCTGTCAGAGGCATTTTGTAATTAATTGGAATGTGCGGCCACGCATTATTACGATGACCGCATTTCAATTACGCAAAATCATTTGGTATGTTCGGTGACCTTTCATTGTTGGTGGGTCATACATTTTTATTCAGTTCTTCTAACTCTAAAAAGTGCAGAACTTCGTATGTCTTTGTAGATATATTTGCAGATCAGGGTCTTAAATTCTTTGTTGAGTTATAAACTCTTTAATGAATTTGCAAAAAGGCGTATAAAACATCACAACCAAATTGTTGATTAAGTATTACCATAGTATATGACAAATCGTATATTTTATCCGGATTTTGCAAAATCCGGATAAAAAAAAATATTTGTTTAGAGCCAAGTAATGTAGTATTATGATCAAATACATGAAACAACAACTGAATGTAGACAGTTTCTTGAGGGAAAGGTACTTAGAGACTTAAAATATTGCTTACTGCTGTTAAAGGAACATGACAACATTTTAATTTAATTTGTGAGTATCTTTTTTTTCTGACGTGATACAGCAAAACAAGCACAGATTCGGAATCAGCTTGTCGAAATCAGTTGGAAACACCTAACAGATTCATACTTGTAGATACAAAAACCTTGTTGGCCAGTGTAATCGGTAATGCATGAAGCTAAAAATTGTTTGAAAATATGTCTACAGTGTTTGAAGAATGTCATGCATCTTCAACAGTTTCTCTTGTTTCATAATTTTTAAGAAGTAAATTCGCCTTAATGGATTCATAATTATCTTGATGACCATAATAATTATAAATGCCTGTCATAGATTTGGCAGTAGCTTCAATTAAATTGAAATGTTTTTTGCAAGTTAACTTTTTGATGTTATTTGATGGTAAGTATTACAGAGAATTAGTTAAAAGCAAAATTCTATTTTTGTTGGGTAACATCTCTTTTTGTAATTGTTGATAAATAGGAAATGATATATAAATAGCATATTTTTGTACATGGTAGAACGTTTTTTCAGCATTTGGTAATTTTCAGAAGGTATCAATCAAGTCATGGTTATTGACTATACCTATCAACATCTGAAATCTAATCACTGTTGAGCTGATAATTATATGTTATGGCAATAACTTTACGATTGTAATCTGTTTGCACTTAAAATATCTGATGTGAATATTCTGTGGTTATAGACAACAATTTTTCATGAATAAAATTGTCTGATGTTTCATTTGCGTCTAAGGTTAATTGATGTATATATTGCAGCCAGTGCAGTTCTTAATAAATGTTATTAAGGTGAATCACAACCCTATCACTTTCAATGGGTGACATTCTAAAACACAATTCACAGAAATGTATAAATGTATGACGAAAAAAAAAAATTGTAAAAAATAAATCGAATTTTTATGTACTGAATTGCTTCGAGTTTTTATACTTTTCATTTGCAGG
>JAQGAE010005045.1:0-11788 GCA_034696685.1 Julus scandinavius | reverse complement strand
CACTACCCAAATTTGCGCCCTCCCCATCCTCTACTATCCAAATTTCCGCCCTTTCCCTCATCCTCCACTGGCATCTGGAAAACAACATTGTTTATATTGTGCTACTTAAAATAAATGTACTTGTCAAGTTTTAACAATAATGTGTTTAATATAGTATAATCCAACAAATCCATTTTAATTATCAAGTTTCAACAATAATGTGTTTAATATATATAACCCAACAATTCTATTTTAATACTTTTGGCATCCCCTACCCCGCTACGCCACTGAAGGAGCCCTGCATATTTACTAGTTTTGTAAAATATTACCATTCCAAGTATCTGTCGTGATGTATAATAAAAGGACGAATCTTTATTAATAATAAACGCCATTATAAACCAGTTTTGGCATTTACATAACATGTTGTTGTTGGTACATGTAATTGAAAATTATGGTTGGAAAATTGCATGCATGGAAAGCCGCGTTATTGATATTTAGTGTTGGCATTTCTTATCTTGAATGTCAATATTTTTCAAGCCGTTAAACATGAATGTGATCCAACTTTAATACGCTCCTATTTACAAGGAAATTCAAATATTGACGGAGAAAAAGGATAAGATGGAATCAGTTCAATTCAAAGAAAAATCAATGACGGTGGCAAGTAACAGCATCAACAAGGATACTGTTATGTAACAACACAACGCTATCATTAAATCAATATTTTCATTATCGTATATATAATAGTAGTCACGAGTAGAAAAGCTAGGCATAATATCGGTGAAAGGATAAGTATAGTTTTGAACTGCAGCGCCATCTGAGGAATTCTCATTTTGGACACTGAATTACTGGATGACGCCCAACCAGTGTTGAGAAGTAATTGAGTACATTGAATGAATTTGAGTAACGAGTAAAAGAGGACCGAGTACAAAGTGTGGTTGAATACAAAGTGTGCAAAAGTAACTGAATGCAAATGTATTCAAAAGGAACCAGTACAATGCACTGGATTACAAAAATGTACTCACGATGGGTGATTACGAATGTCCTCGAGTATTAACGTAATCTGAAATTATGAGTACCGATGTAATCGAGTATGAATAGAAATACTTTTAAGTAAGTAATTGAGTCGCATTTAATACATTTGAGTAACTCGAAACGAGGGCCATCCTAAAAGTTAATACGAATGGATCCTAATTTTTACATTTCTACTTATGATACTTTTGTTATCGGATGTACTGTTCTTTTTTCCCTTTTAATTATTAATATTTTGCTAATTTCTAAGAGGGTTTATTTTGTGTACTCATATTCATTAAGATTATTAAATTTTAATTATTTCTGCTCGTAATAAAACCTACGGTGTTTCAAATTAATTGAGTTCCCAAAACGATACTTATGCAATCCGCCATACTCGTACTCAGTACTCATAACCACGAGTACAATTTACCCCAGTCTGGCTACGATACAACTCGTACTACGGAGTATGATTCCATAGGTACTCGTAATCGGTACTTCCGCACTTTAGTACCTACATATTTGCCCAAGTTTGAATATTACTCATTTCATATGACTATAGATTACACGTACTCCACTTATACTACAGAGTATGATTCCACTGCAATCGTAATCGGTACTCCTACTCATAAGTACAATTTAACCAAGTCTACTCACATACTTTTAGCATCTTTTGGTTAATATGTTGAGAATTCATTAGATTCTGAAATGTGTACGCGATTTTTGTGATAACCTATATGGTGACCTTAGAGGCTATGTCGGTAGCAGAAATTGATCTTTTATATATAAAAAAGGCACACGGTAAACGCAGTGTTGCCAAATAAATCGATTTGGTTGTTTGCTTTTTATTTGCTATTTTAGCCCTGACATAAAGATCTATGCCGAAGATAGGTAGACTAGACACTTCGCATTTTTTTGTACTGTCTAACAACAGAAGAAGAAAAAAATACATCGTTGTCTCTAGCGCCTTGTGGTCTTAGTGATTATTTTCTTTTTAAATTTGTTTTCTTAGTTACACTCACTTTATGAGCTTTTATTTTCAAGCATCTTGAAATTAATAAGCCTCGTTATTGTTTTAATCCGCAGTCAAAATTAGATGCAGGTTTCTTAATCAGCAATTTAAACGCAGACTCTGTGTCTGAAAGAGTCTAGATTTATTTACTCCTAAGCAATTTTCAGCATTACTTCGCATGTTCAGGTATTATATTTTTAAGGCGTTAATTAATTGGGAGTTTTTTTGTAACCGCCATCTGCCCGTACGTGTTACGAAGGAATTCTTTATTGATCCATAGAAATTATGCAGGAATATCGATTTCACTCCCTGGTAACGCGAAAATTTTAATGGCATTATATAAAAACACATAAAATTTATCTTATATATTTTCTCCTCTCCCTCGCGATCTCTCGTTGGAAATAAAAAAATGGGAAACTAGAGTTCTTCCCCTGAATTTCACCGAATGAACTTACCTGCATGGTGTTAAAGCAATGCGTGTTTGCCTATCGTTAAGGGGGAAATAATGCTTTCTTGTAATGAAACGGTTTATGGTCTTTGTAATGAGTTAGCGATGCTGAATATATTTCATGTTTATATCTCTTATTTTCTCTGCTTGCAAATATCACCAAAAATGGCTTTTTGTTTCAACGTGCGGAGAACAACATTTCTTAAAGCATTGTTTACGAGCGCACTCTTCTTTACATTAAGTGTTACTTAACTGGTTGTGGCAGCGGGAATTTCGCACGATGGTCGAAGATGCACATCTTAGATAATCGGTGTTTTGATGTAGTTATAACTTCCATGTTATATGTGAACTATTTATTTTAACATCAAAAGGAGAAGTGAACTGAATTCCAATTTTGTAAAAATTCCAAAAAAAAAAAAAGAACAATGGAATGCCTAAAAGCACGAGATTAAGAACAGCACGTGCGCACGAGACAAAAACCAGCGCGTGCATCTTCATAAAAATGCACGTGAATGTGACGTCACTGATTACGATTGCATTGAAATCTTAATCTACAGGGTGGCCACAAAAAATGGGGGAACCTTTTTCAAAAATTGGTAACTACAGGGTGGGCCAATAAAAAGTAAGCCAACTTTATAAAAATCATAAAATGGTTATTTGTTAATGGATTTATTAAAAATTTGTACATGTGTACTTAAATAAGATACAAAAAAAGTTCCTATTTCAATTTGTGTTCAAAGTGAGCACCTTTTTCCGGAAACAGTTTCAAAAATTGCCTAGCACTGTAATTTTTTGTTTTACGCAAAAAATGTATCGCGGTTTTTTCTTCTTCATTGTACGCCATTTTAAAAGACAAATTCGAATGATTACGTCATTAAAAAAACGTGAACGAGGGCAATTCGAAAGTAAAGAGAAAAAAAACAATATTTGTACAAATTTTCATTGAATTCCATTAACAATTTAAGATTTTTATAAAGTTGGCTTAGTTTTTATTGGCCGACCCTGTATTTTGTTTTTTAATAAAAGTAAAGCCAATTTTGCACAAATATAAGCAACAAACGTACGAACAAAATCCCAAGATCCCTTTTTTGTGGCAACCCTGTAATTATGCATTTCACGTTATTATTAGTTGTCATAAACTTATTTTTAAATAATTTAATGGGGTTTTTTTTAATGAAAATAAACACGCTATGAGAAAATGTGTAAAATGTATTTCTCGCAAGGTCCCAAAAATAACCCCTCTGGTGCCCTAGCTCAGTGTTCCACATCAATGCTTTGTTATAACTTTTGAATAGGTCCCGCTATTCTTTGTTCGGTTTCCTTTTGTACAAAATGTAAGCTTTAAACCAAATTTCATATAAAATGCTGAATATGTCTTTCTTCAGTAAGATGTCTGTGTGCCGCATTCTTTTTTTTATCGTCATGGCGTTTAACTCAAAAGTGTTTTTATACTCAGTGGAGCGATGACATATTCTGCTTAAAACATGTCATGTCAGGTAAGGCTTAATGTGGAGATACATAAGAAAAAAATTGGAGGAGTTAACGTCCTTAAAGTACTGCTCCAGACAGACACCAATTATTAGCTTGATCTTACAATAAAATATTTTTTGAAATGGCTTAGGTTTAAATATAAAAAATGACAATTTACGCATGCTGAATATCAATCAAATCAAGCTTCTAGACTTTTTAGAAATTATTTTGTGGGGGTGACATGTCTAGTGCATATTTATTTAATTTTGAATATTTGCCAACATTCTTAAATTAATTCAGCTTAAATGTTACATATTATACTCATTGAAGTTCTCCAAGGTGGAAAAACTATACAGGACCATATGTCTGAAAACATGCTTGAATTTAGGCAGATTTGGGCAAATTGTACTCATGAGTATATAGGAGTGCTGATTACGATTGTGGTGGAATTATACTCTATAGTACAAGTAGAGTACGTGTATCAGTAATTGTATGAAATGAGTAATCAAACTTGGGCAAATATGTACTCGTGTGCGGAAGTACTGATTACGAGTACCTGTGGAATCGTACTCCATGGTATGAGTTATATCGTAGCCAGACTGGGGTAATTTGTACTCGTGGATACGAGTACCGAGTACGAGTACGGCGGATTGTGAAAGTATTGTTTTGGGAACTTAATTTATTTTAAACATCGTGGGTTTTATTGCAAGCAGTCAATTAAAATTTTAAAAAATCTAAATGAATACAAGTACACAAAATAAACCCTCTTAGAAATTAGTAAAATCTTAATAATTAAACTAGGAAAAAAGTACGGTACATCCGATAACAAAAGGATCATAAGTGCAAATGTAATTCTCGTTACTCAAATGTAGTAAATGCGACTCAGTTACTTACTTAAAGGTATTCCTATTCATACTCGATTAAATCGGTACTCATAATTTCAGATGACGTTAGTACTCAAAGACATTCGTAATCACCCATCGTGAGTACATTTTGTAATCGAGTGCAATTGTACTCATGTACGTTTTGAGTACATTTGCATTCAATTTGTACGTTTTGAGTACATTTGCATTCAATTTGTACATTTTGTATTCAGTTACCCTTTGTACTCTGTACTCGTTTACTCGTTACTCAAATCCATTCAATGTACTCAATTACTGCCCAACACTGTGCTATATAATGAAGACTTATAATTCTCGATTAAAATGGTCTTAAAATGTTATACTAGGGTCCATTGTGAGAAAATTCTTAAACAATTGATGCACTTTTGATCACGATGAAAATGACCAGAAAGATTTCGGATTTTCTGAATTTAAATCAGAAACAATCCTACAATTAATGTATAATATTTCCATATGGTTTACGATTTTAAATGATTTAATATCATTCCCTCGAGATGTTAATCTCAGTGATATACGATCACCTCTGTGGTTCAGAGAGCTCATGAAATCACGAATTTCTCTATGAGATTTTTGCAGTCATTTACTCTTGCTACAAGTTATTTCACGTGTGTAATATTTAATAATTTCGAGGCTGCATAACGACCCCTGTGCATGCGAGAAATCTGAAGCAGCTCGACTAATAAGCCTTGTTTTGGGTGTGTTATCTCGCGTGCCCAGACATGCGACGTAGCAAAGGCAGTTTTATAGCATCGAAAACGTAGCCTTGCTGCATGCGTATCGACGAATTTTGTAATTCTCCGCCGCCAGAGTTCAGTGCTTGCTCATAAAAGGTATGGATTTGCAGTGGGCAGCAGCCCCATCCGAGCTGACACTTGCCACCGTTGCGTTTACAGAGCTCGGTGTGGATTCAAAAGGCTCTGTTTAGGAATTCATCCATAATTAAGTATTCAGCGTATTTCGCTAATTGTGGATGTAGCCGTTGTGTGTATGTGGGTGTCTACTCTTAGACTTCGAAGCAGTCTGGCTGTACAGAGATTCGTTTTCCGATAATCTTCATCTTCGTCAAGTTTATAACGAAGACGATAGTTTTTTGTCATTGAAAAGATACAAATTTGCCTGTGTGTGTGTATATATACGCGTGTGTGGCGATCATATTGGTAATGGGCTGGACATTTCACTCATCATTGGACATCCTCAGCTTTAATCTGAAAGAGCAACGAACGCTCGATCAAACGCCTACTCTGTAAAGGTAAACATTGTCGCCAACTTTGCGATCAATTTTGTAGCAGTTTTCGTAGACATGACCAGCGAAGGGAACATTTGGTTTCGGAGAAGTGGAAACTGAATCTTTAGAAGGTTTTGGATACATACAGCTTTCGGCGATGTTGATCATCGAAACTCCTGTACTCTGTGTTTTGGGTTTGATAGCAGAATTTAAACAAGTTAAAGCTGAATCTGATGGTCTTAGAATCTTCGTCCGAGCATCTTATAGCAACATCGCCTACGTGTCATCTAAAAATATTGGATATAACCTAAACGACGTTTGATAATCTCTGGCAATACTTGTTCTCGCAACCTTCATCCTAAAGACTTTAAAGAAGGATTTAAAATTCTTGGAGGGTTTTGGCACTTGTAATCACTTGCCATCAGCACCGTCTTAAACTCGCGAGTGATCAGTTTCTTCTGAAAGTTGTAGATACCCTAAAATCTTGGAAGACTTGTGTTAAAAATTTGCGAATTCCAGTCTGATGGTTTAGGGTTCCTGTATGGACAAGCTTGGGAGTTGTCATCGGACACTGGAGAGCGCCAAGTTTTATCGCAAGTTGCGGTGAGGATGATGCAGCAGTTGTAGTTGTCCCCAGCCGGATTCCACTACGGCACCCACTACGGAAGGCAGCTTGTTCCCGAGGGAGTGTGGCGGCTCGGTCGTCGATGGCAACCCCGAGGGGGAGGACGGCCCCAGGGGCATCCCGGAAATCCCTGAAGGATCGGTCGAAAGTAGCGGCCTGAGCGTACGCAGCGCCGTGCGGCGCTTCGGCAGGCAGCTCTTGGGTAGGGCCGAGAAGCTGCTTAACGATTTTCGGGCGCCCGCCATCTTTTGTCATGGCAACGGTAACCGTGGTAACCAAGACGACATTGGTCGACAAGATGCTGCTGAGGGCACTGAGCGGGCTGATGGTGGGGGCAGTGCAGCGCGGAGTGCGCGTAGTAGTAGCAGGAGCGCCGAGCAGGATGTGGTGGAAGATGTGCAAGGAAGAAGACCCAAAATGCTCCAATATTCAGCGTCGAGTGCCGGCGGAAGCCACGCCGTTTCTGCCCTGGAAATCGTGCCCGAAGAGGATGTGACCGGGAACGATTGCGAGCCATTTCCGCCCCCGCCACCACCGCATCTCCTCCTGCACCCCCAGCAACATTTTCCACCGCCTCCATCGTCTTCGTCTTCTTCGGCACACCATTTGCCCACGTCTTCTTCGGCCGCAGCCTCCTCTTCGCACTCTCAGTTACCCCCAACCGGTGGCGTGTGGTCAGTCTTCGTCTCCTCCGCCTCCAAGGAGGATAATGCTCACATAATTCGCTTCTACCTGGACCAGGTGTTCACGAGCACTAGAGAGGTAAGTACTTTTTACACCTTTTTTTTTCTTCTTTTTTTTGCGGATGACATTGCAGTAAACACTTCCATTTCCATACAAGATTACAGGAGTCACAGACGTGGTGGTAATGTTGTGCTATTCTTCAAGGTGTTGTTCGACTGCGCCACGTAACAAACCAGGAATTCATTATAATATTACTGGAGACAAGCGTTAGCATAAACAATTTGCCATTAATAAACATTGTGTATAAACTTGTAATAAATGGAATTTTAATTCAGAATACCGAATTTGGAACGGAATGCACGTGACAGAGAACGATAGAACGCGCGTGCAACACGATGGAACTCACGTGCAGCATACACTATGCTGCTTAACATACCTGGTTAATGTGACCCAAATATGGCTCAATTCAAAGGCTTAATAAGGTCTATACGCGTCCAGTAATTGAATAAATATGGCCCATACTAGGGTAAACATGTTCGTACCTATGTATATTGTTTTTCAAACCGGATCACTTTTAACATTTGAAAACATGGCGCTTAATGTTCATAGTGTTTCGCGTAAATAGAATTTTGCAGCGGAATGTAGAATTTCGAACAGAATGCACGTGCAACGTTGAATGCGCACGTGCAGAACACGATAGAACTGCGCGTGCAAAACGATAGAACGCGCTTGCAGCTTATAGAATGACAGGAACTGATGGATTATTCGGCTAATCCTGAATTTATGGATTATGTTTTACTAGGCAAATCCTGGAGTTTCTCCTCTAAAACTGGATAACTTCTCTGAGAAACTTCCTATTGCTGCTTTATCGTTTTGATGACATCTTCGGTTCGTCAAGACCAATTAACCAATAAGATGACCGAAGATGTCATCAAATTTATACCAAAAATGATTGATAGCCAGATTTGGCGGATTGTTGGTGTGATATTAGTAGCAATGTACAGTAGTTTCACGTACTGTAAGTTAAAAGGTCATTAACCGGCGTATTTAGGATAAAACCGTCTAGAAGATAGGCACTGATGTTCATGGTTTAACAATGTTAACTAAGTTCTGATGTATTGTGCACCTCAATCAAGCATGTGCTCATAGCAGTAATTGAGTACATTGAATGAATTTGAGTATCGAGTATGATTCCACCGCAATCGTAATCAGTAGTCCTACTCATGAGTACAATTTGCCCAAGTGTATTTTCATTTTAAGTTGATTGTTTGCCCTTTTGAAGGCATCCTTCCCGTAGCAGGTGTGTTTCCCCAGTGAATAATCATCAACTCAAAAATCTCCAGTCAACAATCTCCAAAAAAACAACAATCTTCAGTCAAATATCTCTCCTCAAAAATCCCCAAAACAATAACCTTCATGGACCTTCTTGCTCCAAGGAACAAAATCTCCAAATTGATGCTACATTTAATTAATTCAAAGTATTTTTCAATTAGGTTAGGTTAGGTTTTTGCAACTTTTTGCATATTTTGTACTTTGTGGATTTTTTTACCATGGAGATTATTGTTTTGGGGTTTATTGAGTGGAGATACTTGTCTGGAGATTGTTGACTAGAGATTTTTGTTTTGGGGATTCTTGAATGGATTATCTTGTTTGGGGATTTTTGTTCTGGGGAAAAATCACATGGAATCGTCCTTCCTATGCATGTAATCGTAGTTTGATAGTATATGTGTAATAGTAGTAGTACACGATGTTGAGGGTATCGTACTTTATGTCGTCTTTGATGTTACTGGCATATCCGTCGTTTTCAATCCGTGCTTGTAGTGTTGCTACCTTAGCAGTTCACTGACAGCTAATTTATCATCCCAATAATTACTCATCGGCACGATATTCTCCGCTGCCATTTATTTAAGCCAGGATCCCGAGCCAAGTGTATTCATTACTTAACACCAGGTTTATTGCCCGCACCCACAAATCCTTTTTTTTTCCAACATCCAAAATGTGAATTATGGTTCGCTAAAGACAAGATGGCGAGAAAATTTACAGCCAGGAATGTTTTCTGCTGTCTATCCAGTTATCTCTTCGGATTCACCTGGACTTTGAATCTTGTCGTGACAACATAACCGTCAATTAAGAGATAAAAAAATAACGAAATTTGAAAAACGTGTTCATTGTCACGCTATTCCTCCTCTTCAGGGCTTCAAATTTTGGTATGATGAAAGCAAGGCCTACGTACATAATGTCATAATATTTTGGGAGGGGGATAGATTCCAGAATCTTGGGGTGGACTGTTATGGACATATATACATATTTATTGGTCAATTTTTTGCACAGGTGAAATAAGAAATTGCGTTTTACCTGAGAATAATCAAACTGTTAATGCAGAAAAATTGCGTTTTTACCTTAGCAAAGGTGTACGTTTTTTTGAATTTCAGGGAAGGGGAGATGATTTATCCCCAAGATTCTCCCCCACCCCCATTAATACGGCCTTGGAAGAAAGTGGGTCTCCTTTGGTGTCCATTTTAGCCAATTTAACCCCAGACCCTCAGATTGTCCAGAAAATGTGTTGGAGCACACAAAGGGTCATTCTATAAATTTCCAAGCACCTGTCTCGCTACAAATTCCACGTAATTTTTCCAGAAAATTTCCTGATCTCGAAGGGAAATTCCAGCATAAAATTGGTGTTTAGCATAAATTTAGGCATGATTCCCGACTTTCCCCTATATGTTTTAAAAAGTCGAGTACATTTAGGACTGGGGACACATTTCTTCGGGTGTCCATTTTCCCTTTCATTGAGCTTTAAAACTTAATTAAACAGAAAATCCAATTACTACAAAATACCATCATTAGTGGACGTCCATAATGGCTTCCCCTCCCCATCATCCTCCCTCCCTTTGTCCACACGGTGTCCACATACCAGCAGATCCTCCTTATCCCCCTCTTCAGTACGTCCTTTTTGAATAACCCCAAAGGCGTTCACGGCGTTAAAAGTTGAAATTTATGCAAAATTTTCTTTAGAATTTGTGCAGTGTGAAGCAGCAGTTGAATGGCTGAAAATCGATCGATGTTCAAAAGCCGATGACCTCAAAATTCACCGAGCCTCTCTGCAGTGTAAATCCTTTAATTTTGAGTATCATCTCATTTTAAAAAAGGCTATAAATGATAAGGGATAATTATGTCCTGTTGCATCATCATCAGATTAATTTTATAACGTTTAATACCTTGAGCATTAAAATAATATTTACTATATTTAAAAGTTTGGTATATCTGCATGCCAGCAAGAATAAAACCTAAAGACACTTGATAGCTTAGTTCTATTTAATCTTTAGTGTAGTGTCACGTTACATAAACAACTATTCAGCAAAAAAAATTACTCGCGAAAGAGGCCTTGCATCAGAATTTGGTGTTTTCTTGACCCATATAAACAAAAATAAAATTATATAGATCACAGTCACGTGCCGTTCTTAATCTCGTGCACGTGCTGTTCTTTATCTCGTGCTTTTAGGAATTCCGTTGTTCTTTGTTTGGAATTGTAAAAAAAAATTGGAATTCTCAGTTTTGGAAGTTATAACAACATCCAAAGATCTGTATAAAACGGACATTTGTCAGTATAACTATCGGTATGTTATTAATTTTGATACCCACATTAGCCCATAGTGTATTCATGTACAGAGCATTATTACGAGTAGGGGAGACAGGGGCACAGTGGTACAACTTGTTTATAAAATCAGGTTTTATCAGCAACCCAATGCTTTTGATTTGCAAAGAAGCTGTATACAGCACTCTTTCATTAACCAAAATTTCTGCGATCTGACACAAGTATAGAAGAAAATATTTGCAAAGTTTTTGTTCTTCATAAGTAATTATTGAACGTGCAATTGGATTTTTATTCTAGTTGTAATTATAAAACATTAGTGATGCTGCAATATACCATTGACGAGTGTATATATCCAGCTAGAATTTCAAACTAAAGTTTATGCTAATTAGCCACGTGGTCAGCTGTAAGGCCTTATTCAAATCAAATTGGTTATATACGGGGTGCTGTGGACCACAACATTAGGGGGTACATTGGGACATCTCCTAGCATATCCCAACTAATGTTTTTGAAAAATATTTTATATTTTCTCATTAATCATCACTTTAAATAAAAACCAAGTTTAAATGTATGTTTTAAAGTAAAAATGGTTCACGATCACAGAAAAAAAACACATTTGGACAAGTAAGCCGTGAAAATATGAAAGCTGCTGTAATTACGGTTAATTTTAATCGTTTTTTTTGTAATCTATACTTGGAATTTTAAATTGACGTGCTGAATTAAACACAATTAATCAATGAGGTGTTTTTTTCTCTCGTAAAATGTCTCTTAATTTCGCGTGGACCACTGTACCCCATGCCATGTCCCACTGTGCCCCGGTATAGGGGCACAGTGGGACAGTCT
>JAQGAE010005044.1:0-11788 GCA_034696685.1 Julus scandinavius | reverse complement strand
AGTGCAGCTGAGCAAGTAAATATTCAACAATCGACTCCGTAACTCGAGCAAAAGAGGTTTATCGTGTTTACCCACTTTAGAGAAGAGAAAAGCGAGAATGGGATATATTGGTAAAATCGAGAATGCTCTTTGCCATTTTTAAGATGTCCGTTTTCTAAAATTTTGGTAGCTTTTATCGGATATGAACGTTCAGGAACAACGCGTCAAACGTGAAGAGGACTTGGACTTTGCAATCCGCGTGCGTGACACTTGTGATAGAATCCTTAGTGAGAGACGAGAAGCTACAGAAGCAATGAACCTTTTGCAGGTGCTTAGGCAGCAGTCAGAAGACTCATTGCCACATAAACGAACACGAGGAGATGGGGACGATTGTACGACACCTTAGTGGAAAATTTGAGGTTTGCCCTTGAAATTCATTGAATAATCCATTAAACAATTCCATGTCATTGAGCAGTTCATAATATAAACACCTTTAATTCCGTTAATCATTTTTATACCAATAGATCTATAGAATAGAATGAATTTCTGGATTTTTGTGAAATCTGAAGAGATAATGAATTATATTATGCCGGGTCTCCACCAAGACGTACATGTACGTATATACACGTATTTACAAACATATACAAAAACGTTTGCCCTCTGAGTTTGTTTAAGCCGCCATTTTTTAAATATATTAAAATATCAAAATTTTACACCGATTAAATGTCTTTGATAGCTGTACAATTTTTATATTTACATATATTTAAAAAAATGGCAGCTGAAACAAACCCGGAGGGCAAACTTTGTTGCATATGTTTGTAAAAAACGTGTATATACGTACATGTATGTCTTGGTGGATCGAGACCCGGCTTTAATGTTAATTACTAATTAAGGTCATGGTTACATTACTTATTTTAAATAAGATAATCCGTACACCATGCTGGGCAGCTAGATTTGTTAAGGGGGATTACAACCCTATCCCTTTCAATGGGTAAATTTGCAAAGACACGCAGTCAAACAAAAAAAGATTAAATAAAAATTGTTTAAAATAACTTAATAAATCCGCAAGGAGCTTTGCTTGTCATTTTTCATTTTAAAAAAGTAGATTTTTTTTAAATTAAATTATTATTTGAATTTTTGCACTAACAGCTTGCCTATCTCATGCTGCCACCTGCTGGCAGCGTGTGCAAAATAACGGACATTTTTCAAACTTTTATATTAATTTTAAAAAAATCTACCATTTCAAAGTGAAAAACGACAAGCGGAGGCCCTTGCTGATCCATCAAGCCACCAAAAACAATTCTCACCCCCACCCAAACATTCCTCATTCAATTGTGAGTATCTTCGCAAACTCGACCCATTGAAAAAGATAGGGTTGTGATCCCTCTTAACGGCAGTTATCAACATTCCGCGAGTGTGACAGAAATGCTTCACTCTTTAAATTGAGACACGTTGAGGTCAGACGTTTTAATCTTTCTCGTAATTCAAATATATTGACGCCTAACGACCACTCTAGGAATAGACATAATCACTCAAATCCTTTGACCGAGCTTTGTGCCACAAGACGGATGCTTCCTATTGGTCCTTTTTTTTGCATGTGATTAGACGATGGAATAGCCTACCTGGCGATTCTCCTGATTTAGTTAAAATTCAATCTAACAATTATGTCTAAGTCGCTACTGACTTAGGGGAGCATTCTCCTGAAATTGGGTAAGACCCCCCCTACCATATGGCATTTATTTGCTGACTGTAGGGTACTGAATCGAATTGAATAAGTTATATGCGTATTTTACATTTTTACACAACTTTGCATTGGCCAAAAATCATTGATTTCATTCATCAAACTCATTGCATTAGGTTCTCTTGATTCTTTAGTCAGTGGTTGTTAATGGAAGCCGATCTAAACCCCCCAAATCCCTTCCCTTGAGGCCACTGTGCATCTTTAATAGAAGGTGAACTTTATGTCTGCTTTCAGGGGCTCCAAAATCATTACCAATTCATTAAAGCCTACCGTATATTTTTAATTTTAAAGAGCACTAATTTCCTTTAGGGTTTAATTTCATCACTCAAACACCTTCTATTACACTTAATTCTTGCTGACTGTACAACCCAACTTTGAAAAGCCAGAGGGCACACTCTATTAGCTCTTCATGCGTGTTATTCCTAAAAAGAGTATTTCTTTAACCTGCTTTATTTCAATTTTGTCATTTACTGGTGTTTTAAAGGTCACTGTTGGGTTAAAACCATAATTCAAAAAATGAATACTAAAATAATAATTTAAAAAGTACATGTTCCTAAACATTTGTTTCTCGTTATTAAAATATAACATCGCTAGTTTCGATAAGGATCGAATTAATCCAGAAGGGTAAAACCAAATTTAAAAAATGCCAAGAATACTACATGCAGTGTTGGGCAAATTGTACTCATGAGTAGGAGTACTGATTACGAGTACAGTGGAATCGTACTCTATAGTTAAGTAGTGTACATGTAATCATTAGTCATATGAAATGAGTAATCAAACTTTGGCAAAAATATGTACTCATGTGTGAAAGTACTGATTACGAGTAACTGTGGACAGTATTAATAGTATTGTAATCAGTAATCAGTACTCGTACGATGAGTACCGATTACTGATTACGAGTAAGGCGGATTGCAAAAGTATTGTTCAGGGAACTCAATTTGTTATAAACACCGTAGGTTTTATTACAAACAGAAATAATTACAATTTAAAAAATTCGTGATGAATATGAGAACACAAAATAAAGGGAAATCTTAAAAATTAAAGGGAAAAAAAGAACAGAACATTCGATAACAAAAGAATCATGTAGAAATTTAAAAATTAGGATACCAAATGGTTAGGAATGTCGAATGTCACACATTCATATTAGCTTTTAGGATGACCCTCATTTCAAATTATGCATTTTCGTTACTCAAATTACTTACTTAAAAGTATTTTGTTAATACTCAATTACTTTTGTACATTTTGTATTCAAATTACTCTTTGTTCTCAGTAATATTTTTTACTTGCTACTAAAATCCATTCAGTGTGCTCAATTACCGCCCAAGACTGCTCCAAAGCGTTGGAATAATTACATGAAATTGTTTGTTGTTTTTGATAACCCCTGCAAGATGGAAATCGTGCATAGCTTTGGTGCTTTGCTTGTTTGCAGATCGCAAGGGTCTGTTAAAATATCTACACATCATGTAAAATTTCTACTACCTACGTGCAGTCCAGCTTTTAATTAAAATTGCAATTTAGCAATATGCTTACGCTTAATTAAAATGGTCCAATCTCGTTATTGTACCATAACTCTATACACTGTAATTTTAAAACAACCTATATAGACGATGATACTTTAAATATTAATTACCAGCCTCAAATTTGCACGATTTAGCTTCAATTTGAGCCAGTTGATTGCTTTATATACATATTTATAGCGTTTTTCATTCATTTATTTAGTTTATTACGAATGTTGAAAACCGAGCATTTACCTGAATATTCGCAAATTCCAGGTTCTACTTAGTTATCCTGAAAGTTATGGATTTAAAATGGAAATAAACGATAAGATTTTAAATTTAGAAACTGCTTTAAAGTTTTTATTGTTTATTTGTAGTCCTATGCATATTGAAACATCCCATTTGTAAACATAGTTGAACGAGTTACGTGAATTAAAGTTGGCTTACCTGATGGCATGAAATAGCGATGTTCAGGATAGTTCACTCAGGTTGTAATACGAATCAATTGAATGTTCACAAGTACTAACAAGAAGGCTTAGCACCACTTTTTCTGTATGTTGATCGCCGTTACTCCATGTTCAAGCGTGTTTGCCTTATTTTCCTTTTCTGTTGATGTCATTCGCACCCAGCATACCGATGCCATGTTGCACGCTTTCAACGCGACAGGGATTTGAGGAAACATGACCCAGGGAGGAAGACAAACCCAGGCAGCGCATCTGTGGCGCATGCGCGGTTGCCTAGGAGACCAAACCCACGCATATTTCTGGGGTCTGTTTAAAACTGTCAACCTTTTGATAATCCTTTCATAAATTTACAAATCAGGCGTCGCAAGAATCTAGACCTGATACCGTTTGCAGTGATGGCAAACATAAACGCTGTGCCATATCTTGAGTCAAATAAAAAATGTAAGAAAACATTGATAAAACTTACCTCGATTTAAGTTAAACAGACTGTGTGTGATTTTTACGACAGGTAAGCGTGAATTCAAGCAATATGCAATGGACGCTTACATTCCCGTTTTGATCTAGAATAATTTGAAATATATTGGAACAATATAGTATTTAGGATGATAAAATCCAACTTTTGATCAATAAAATATGGGCCTTGGAGCACTGATTAAATTTTGACTTTAGATACATTTTAAAGGCAAACTGATATACTACACGTTTCGATGTGGTAATAACTTCCAAATAAACTGTATTCAACAATAAGTTATATGTGAACTATTAATTTTAACATCAAGATGTGAAGAGAAGCTGAACTCAACTGAATTCCAATTTTTTTATAATTCCAAACAAAGAACAATGGAATTCCTAAAAGCACGAGATTAAAAACAGCACGTGCACGAGATTAAGAACAGCACGTGTATCTTCATGAAAATGCACGTCACTGTGACGTCACACACGTACTGTTCTTATTTTATCAATATTGGATTTCGTTTGTTGAAGCGCAAATCTTGCTGTAAAAATATGATTTTTGCAGCATATAAAAAGCCATGGGTGGCCATATTTTTGAGACCATTGCAAGCGTAGAGAATAAATTTTCCAAGAAATGAGAAATAAGTGGAAAAATACTGAAGACTGATAGACCAGTAAAAATGGGAATATCCTTTTGTTACACGTTATTCATTGTTAACAGTAACAATAAGCTATTGTAATCCAAATGCTAAATTTCGCTTCTACGTCTCCTAGTTTTTCTTTGTTAGTAGCAATTTCTCCAATTTTTTATTAAAATTAAAAATGTATGAGGCATTTGTAATGTGAGTTTCAATTGTCTTTTTTTTTCTTTTCCAAGAAGAAAAGTCAGTTTGTTTTTCCATTCGTCTTTGAAAATTTAAATTCACTCTCGTTTGAAAAATCTTTCCTTATTTACTTTCTATAGAATTTAATCTTATTTCCTTTTCAAACTTGTATTGTCTATAAAAAACCATATGAACAATTAGTACATGTACCATGAAGAATTATCTATTAAATTGCAGTTGATCTGTATAAGTGAACTTCAATTCTATGCAACACTACACTTTAATTAACACTTTGATTTTATGCAAGGTTAAAAATAATGTTTGGTTTCATATAAACTTTAGGTACAGAAATGCAGTTATTTTATTTGCTAAACTAACTTTCAAACTAGTTTTGGAGTTTTTCATCAGTAGGTATACAGACACAAATTGATGAGAATAGATGGATTTCAATATTATGCCATTTATTAATATGTAAAGTTGGTAGATATTTATGTTTCGTATTTTATGTGAGCATGTACAGCACAAATATTTCGCAGTATTTTTCGACTAATTTGCCGAAAGGGTCCCCAAGTGTGCTGTAAAAGTTTAGAGGAATGTCGAAAAGATTTTATTCTTTTATAAAGAACATTGTTTATGAAACCTCTTACCGTCATTGTACTGTAGTAAATATAAATACTCATAATGCACATTTTTTTAAAATTTCATAGAGTTCAGTGCGTCGTGAGTTGAAACCCCACACTGGAGTAGAAGATATATAGCACATGACAGAGTAAATTCAAACTTCGCGCCTTTTCTTTCAGCCGCTGCCATCGGCAGCGCCATCTACTGAGCAAGACTTCTAACTTTGAGATGTGACGTCATCGAGTAGCTTAAACGCAGAGTGGCACATCGTTTTTATTGACAGTTTACAGAGTCCCTCGTTATAAAGGCGCAAAATATATAATCTAGGACGTCAAGGATTCATATTTTTAAAATGGCCGATAGTGTTGATATTGATTTGTACGATGATGACTTGGAGCCCGAATTTAATCAGGTTTGCATACATTTTTCATTGGTTTTTAATTATTTATTTCTCCGTAATGTGTTACCCAAATTCGTTAAAAACGAAAATCGGCACGAAGTGCTGGTTGTAATTAATTTACTCCTAAAACGTTGGAGCGCTTCAAAATGGCTCCTTTTCTTTGTTAACGGTGTGTGTGTGTGTGTTGGTGTGCATTACCTCTATGTTTAATGCTAGCTGACAATAACCGACAGTTTAGTAAGGATACCGAACTCATTCGCAAAATACAATAGCAGAATAAAATATCTAATCTGAGCGTTCAGCAACTGTGGTGTGTTGGTTAGGCTTAATTTTCTATACAGGTGACCTGTGGACGCTTCCATAGCATTTTTCAGTCACAGATAGGAATATCAACTATGTAATTTTGCCTACTATAAACATTAACAAATATCATTTGTGGTGTTGTTAAACAGGATGGTGATTACAATCACGATGCTGGAGTGGATTTGTATGACGATGTGATCACAGCACCTGCTGGAGATGATAATGGGGATGAAAATGGTGATGATGTAAGTATCATTCACTTTTTAAAAAAATAAAATATGTACTGTTATTTGTGCCCTTTATTTGTTTTAATGTCTGTCCACCCACCAGTTGTTATTTTTAATAATTCATTTTAAGGTCTAGTTTTCATTAGAGTTTTTAATTTTGGTTCATGGAGCATCACCTTACCAATGTTCTAGTACATGATTATTTTAGTATATTTTCGTTTTGTTTTGATAAATCAATTTCTGGGTATTCTCTAATCAAAAGTATCTTGTCGATCGTGATGGTCCAAAGCTGTCCTCTTCGGGACTTGGAGGAGGATCTCATCTTGGTAAAAGAGTTCCTCTCTACATTGGCAATCTGACATGGGTGAGTAGTTGCAAAATTTGTCCAATCTTTTATCAACTTTTCTTTTTACTGTTGACTGATATAGCTTAAGTTATGTTTACACATTATATTATGTTCTTTTAGTGGACAACTGATCAAGATATAACAGATGCAGTTAACATCCTTGGAGTTAATGATATGAGTGACATCAAATTTTATGAAAATAGAGCCAACGGACAATCAAAAGGGTATTGCGTGATTAGTTGTTAATTGCATTATCACTTAGGTTGATTTTGATTTGCTTTCGAAGTTTTCACACATATTTTCTTTCTAGATTTTGTGTGATCACACTAGGATCAGAATCATCTTCACGACTAGTTTTGGATAAGTTGCCAAAAAAGTTAGTACTTGTTTCTAGAATGTTATTATTATGAGTATTCAGAATATTCTCCTGTATTCCCTGAATCCTGAGATGTGAAAAGGCCTAACTTTTTTTTTATCTTTTATTCACATTTTGGTTTTAGTGATTCAGTGACTTGCAAAACTTTGACCATGTAATAGCCTGAATATTTCATTATTGATGTACATTAAATGTATTAAATTTCTTTAACAGGGAATTACATGGACAAACACCAGTTGTGACACACTGCAACCGACAAGCGCTTAGCCAGTTTGAGATGCAGTCAAGGAAACCTGGAGCTCCTGGCAATGGTCCTTGTAAGTAATTCCAACCATTAACCGGTATTTATTTTATTAATATTAGCTGAAAAATGTTTGTTTAAATTGCTTGGTGTAAAATTTTCCACAATAAGCTTATGCCTATACGTTTTATTCATAGAAGTTCAGAAAGCAGAAATGGTTGTATACTGAAAATTGCGTTTTTTTGTACAATTTACCTGAATGTTAATGCTTTCTTAAGTCAAATCAGTGAGTTGTGCTTGTCGAGAATCTATCATAAAACGCATAATTTAAGTGTCGTTTGTTTCTTTAACGAGGATAAGAAAATTGCAGCATGCCAAATTGATGTTGTGAAATTATATTACTGCGAATGCATTCCTCAAAATTTTTTTGCAAATGCAGGTCAATCTGACCAAATTGCTGGCCATAACGACGTTTATTGGATGCAATTTTTAGCTAATTCTGGACGTCAGGGCCCTCCACAGCCAATGGGTCCTCCTCGAGGAGCCATATCAGGTCCCCCAAGAACAAGAGGACTGCCTCCTCAATTTCCTCCACCAACAATGCGACCTCCAGGCGGGCCTTTAGGTCCTCCTCCCTTGACTGGACCACCACCTCCTTTGTACCCTCCAGATTACTCCCAGATGCCTCCTGGTATGAGACCAAATGGCCCTCCCATGGGACCACCACCTAGGTTGCCTCCTCCTGTCCACAGTGGCCCACCACCTGTGCCAGGTTTGCCAGGTCCGTTACCTCCACGCCCAGGAGGACCACCACCCCCAGGCTTGGTAAGTTTATGCAATTAATCATTTGTAAAAATATCTGCCGTAGTTTGAAGCTATCAACATCTTTTAATGTCTTGGAACCAAACCATCCGATAACAGATGCTTCGAATATGCAAGAGTGATTTCTGTTCCTAGTGAAGCTTCTTTATTTACTAATTGCCTCTTGTGATTTAAGCCACCGCCACATGGACTGCCACCTAGGGGATTGCCACCAGATCCCAGAGGACCTCCTCCCCGACCCGATTGGTCTCGACCACCTGGTCACTTTGCCTCACAGCCGCCTCCTCTAGGTCCACCACCTACTGGAGGGCCACCTCCTGCTAGGCCGCCACCAGGTGTACCACCACCAGGCCATTTGCCCCCTCCAGGACAAGCGCCTGCTCCACATGTGAACCCAGCTTTCTTTCCGCCCACACAAACTCAACCGCCACCTGCTGGTTTATCTTCAAGTCAGTCTGGAGATTTATACAGCCGACCTCCACCTGCGCAATATGCAGATTATAGATCATCTGATGGGTAAGCTGATCTAGATAACTTAAACAATTTAATGTCTCGCATCTATAAGCGACTTCATTTTTATTATTTTTTTTTTTTTGAAGGCGTGGTGACATTCCGACATATAGCGAAGCAGAGTTTGAAGAAATCATGACCAGGAATCGTACGGTTTCTAGTAGTGCCATTGCAAGAGCTGTTTCTGATGCCAGTAACGGTAAGTTTTCAAATGCAACCAAACCAATTTTGATGTGCTTATTCTTTCTTAAAATTATTTGATCATCGTTATGATAAAACTTTTTTCATAAATTAAAACCAGTTTTTTAACCAACTTTAATAACCTTTATTCTATTAAATTTTATTCAATTTGCAAAAAATCAAAGTTTGATCATTGTGCTAGGGGATTTAGTGTAAAGATGGCGCCACACATGGGATATTTGGCAAGTGGCAAATATTTGCTCTTTGCCAAAGTACTTGCCAAGTGACAAGCTAACTGCTAAACACATATGCGTATTTGCCGGGTGTCAAGTTCTTACGGGAACATAATTAAAATTGTACTCTCTGCAAAAATAATTAAAATTATATCTCGGCACACAAATTATATTGTAGAAAACTGATTGATGAATCAGGTAACCACTCGACGAATATGTGTACATTCGCTATGTAAATAAATATTGGCCTGCTTTGACTTGAGATGAAATACCGACTTCTGGTGGGACAGGCCAAATATTGGGCAAATAGGCCAGTGCCCGATACGCACGTGGCATTTGACGAACTACTTGACAAATGCTACATGTGGGGTGCCACCTTTACTCTATCTGCCTTGCAATTGGTAGATCCGGGAGCACTTGACCCACAGTTGTTGTTAATTATGATGAAGGACTTATCTCAATGTTACTTCAATTTTTTAGGAGAGTTTGCAAGTGCCATTGAAACACTCGTTACTGCCATTTCGCTAATCAAGCAGTCGAAGGTTGTCAATGATGAGCGTTGCAAAATTCTGATCAGTTCTCTGCAAGATACCTTGCACGGCATCGAATCCAAGTCATATGGCTCCAGAAGCAAGGAGCGTGGACGTTCCCGGGAGCGTGAGCGCTCCAGAGAGAGGGAAAGATCCTCCCATCGTGGCCGTAGCCGTCGGGAAAGATCCAAATCACGTGATCGAGAATATAGGGAGCGGAGCAGGGAACGAGACCGTTACCATGAAGAGCGATACCGCGAAAAGGATAGAGAGAGAGACAGGGACAGAGAACGTGAGCATCGAAGCAGCCGTCATTGAAACCATCCACCGGTAGGAAAATATAGCATTTTTATTTTCTACTACATGTTTTATGCCTTATTGATAGTAAATACTGCCGGCATTTCGCTTTTCCTAAGAAAGTTTAGTCCCAATGTTTCCAGTGATTAACAGTTTTGGTTTTATCCAAAATCCTATTTCAGGTCAGTGATTCTGCATCGTGTGGAGATTTTTTTTTTCAGAATCTTGAGGCTGGGAAGTGATGTTTTATATGGACTTTCCATTTTTAATATCATATTTGATTTGCACATTATTTGTGCAAATCATTTATATTTGACAATGTCAAATTGCTTCACCCTAGTTTTTTTTAAAATTAATATTGTCACACTAGTTGTGAGAATTTTAAGCAACAGTATTAAAGGTATTTGTAGATATACTTAAATGATGTATAAATATGCTGAAAAATAGTTTTGATAGGATCTGAACTAGTTTGAGTAACAATTTGGCAAAGAATCTAAGATAAAAGTAGTCTGGTGTATTTACATTTAAGTTTCCTTCTGTTCTAGTCATTTCACAAGCGGCATTGCGCCTTATACACACATTGCTGTATTCTAGTGATATACAATTTACACAATTTTATAGTTACATGTATGTAGGGCTTTTTAAATGTTCAATCGTCTATAACATTTTTGCATTTTTGCATTTTTGCCCTGGTTTTTCGAAATCTCGTTGTGATATTTAAACCCTAGTAAAGTATGAAACCACGTTTCATTATTTAAAGCTGATAATGTTGATATATGAAACGAATTTGAATGTCCGTTGTAGTATGGATCAAAATTTGTTCGTGTTTTGATATTGGGATTGTCTTGGTTTGAAAAAAGTTTTGAAAATTATATGCAGCATCCCTTACAAATGTATAAAATGGTGAAGAATTTTAAATCAGAAAGAATTTTTTGTTAAGGTAACAAAATCAATTTTGTAATTTGTATTTTAGTTTGCTAAAATGGTATAATTGATATTTGATTCTAAAAATCCACTTGATTCTCAATAATTTACCAAGTCTGCATAAAGTCCATAATGCAAATTTGAAAATCTTATTTCATCTCATTTGAAGAAATATTGTATGTATTCATTGAAATTGTATTAAGCTTGATCATGGCCCATATGTTTTTTTTTTATTGATGGTGCTCATTGATATCTTTTTCCATTTTCATCAGCATGTATACATTTTTAATAATAATTTCCTTGTCAGGACTTATTTGCATGCATTTATAAGACATTTTATATTTTGTTGAGTCTTTTTATTCGACTAATTTTAAAGTGCAGAGTACAAATTCATAACCTTATATAGTATTATTTTTAATTTTATTTTCGATTTGAAGTTTATCCTAGATAAAACTGGTTCAAGATAAATATGGCCAGTGTATTACACTTGAGCGGAAAAAAAATCGACACACCTGCATGAATCAAGTAAAAATGTTTTTCTCAGCAACCAAATGTCCGATTTAAAATCGGGAAAAAATGTGTTTTGTAGGCAATTTATTCTTTTTTTATAATTCGCCTAATTTGTATAAAATTCCTGATGCATCCTTGAGGTGAGAAATGTTGAACTTAAAGCAATACCCCTGTGGCTTAAGTGTTTCTGAATGCAATTTTGATTACCAGAGCTTAATGAACACATATCCACACATACAGTGACTCAAACAATTGTTCACATAAATGCCAGTGTATGTTTATTGTCTTCACAAACATCCAATAGACTTTAC
>JAQGAE010005043.1:0-11789 GCA_034696685.1 Julus scandinavius | reverse complement strand
TCCAATTGAAATCGAAATGAATACAGACTTGCTTTTAGTAAACGCAACTTTCAATAAGAAGATGATGTTGAAAAAAATGCTTTGAAAACACGTAATTACCTCTTTGAGAAGTACGTGCGGAGCAAGCCCTTCAAAGACATGAAATGTTATAGTAATTACACCAAAATGACTCTGAAAAAGATAGCTTTTTTTTAAAGTTTTTTATACGTAGGCAGACTAAGGTCTTGATAACAAAGCTAGCACATTTCCCTTTTGGTAAAAAAAAAAATCTTAATCTATAATCAGGCCTAAATACAAGTTTCAGAATTGCATGCTATGCATATTTTCAAAGTGAACAACCTTTTTACCTGAACTTAATTTCATTGAAATGCTAATGGATCGATGATACCATCAAAGATTTTTATTGCACGCATATAATGGCACGCCAACTGTGAAATTATCATACTACCAAAATTTTACCAATTAATCCTGGATTTTAACGGAGCTCTTTTACTATAAAAGCAATAAGTTTTAAGATGGAAAAGCCATATATGGATTTGTATGTGCCATATCTAGCCATGTAAGCACCATATTAGGCATTGAAAGGCCATGAATAGCTATTTGATAACCAAATTAAGTTTTTAAATGTTTTAATGGGCATAAAAGTTCACGTAAGGACTATTTTATTAAGGTTTTAAATGAGCATGGTTTCAACATGACTTTTTTCAATACAATTTTAACAATATTTTTACACAATTTACACTTATGTTGCTGTATTTGTCAAGCTGTGAACTTGTGCCAGTCATTTTTTATTCGAGGATGTTTATGAAAGTTGGACAAAGAAATGTTTGAGTTCCCATTTTTTAAAAAAAAAAGGTTTATTCATTTTTGACACAAAAGGTTTCGATTGATTTCTTCGCTTTTTCTCGAGTGTTATGAAATTGTAATAAATGAAATAAAAAAGCAAAGTCTTGAGTTCTCAACATATTCCCTAGTTTTATTACGACGTTGCCATATGTAACGAACAATCTTGACAGCCAATAAGTCAATTTCGCAAATATTTTCCTCTCTACTTTTTATCAAATCGATTTTGTCTTAAACTTTTCAACGAGAAAATCGCCAAGTTAATCGTTTTTCAAAATCCATAATCCTTCTCAAACAAAAATCAGTCCAATTCTCCATTTTTTATTGCAAAAGCAAACATATCAACTGCCAACCTTCCAGGATTGTTTGTTCAAATAGGTATACTTTTATTCAATGATCTGTCAGCTTTGTGTGCATATCATTTGTTCTAGTTTTTCTTATAAGCTTGTTTGAACAACACATCAGTAACTTGTATATATATAAACTTTATATTGATCTGCTGATCCTACCTGGATAGAAAAATTATATTTGATACATAGTGTATCACTTTAATACAGCTATTGGACACCTAAAATTATTCACATTAGGACATAATATATGCCCGCATTCGCAGGTCCCAAATCCATGAGCACAATTACCAATTTTAGTCCTATTACATTGAATATTATAAAATTCTCTGATTGTGTATAGGCAACGTGGCCAGAAATATTTGACGAATTTAATCATTATCTGAGAAAATCTTTTACTAACTGAAATGTGATTTAAAATTAAACAAACCCATATTGAAGAAACTAAAGGAATAAGTTGAGCCTTTTGATTAGATTGCCTTAAGAAAGATAAGGCAACCTTTAAAGTACAAATATAAAGCCAGAGCCAATCAAAATAAATTATAGTGCTCCGCATTGCACAAATTTGAAAAGGGAGATTGTAATCATCATCATTTTGGAAAATGTAATAAAATGCAGATTTATTGCGAAAGACTATGATGAAATCTAGGAAGCAGTTTTCTACTTGAAGTTTATACGAGTCGAGAGATTCTCTCGGCAATATTTTATTAAACTTAAATAGCTATTAAAATTAAATAAATCTATATTATGAAACCTATAAAGACAAAGACCTTTTCCTTCTTCAATTTTGTCTTGAACATTTTTGCCCTGTTTAAAAAATTATGTAGGGTCATATTATCTCACATATATGGTCATATAAATTAAATTACATACTATTTTCTGTCATATTTGGACAATATCTATCATGTATTGACATATAAAAGACATAATAACATTATTTTGTCACTATAAATTATACTGTATATTTCCAGACATAATGTTTATATAGAATATCATATATGTACAGTATATGGGACATAATATGCCATATATGGCCCTATATAATTTCTCCACCTGTTATCTTTAAGTACAGCGGTACATGTTGCTGCATGAATGATAATCTTCAAAATAGGTACTTGTTTTCATGAATTAAACCATATGTAGTCATGTAGTAACTGTATAAGATGCCCATATTTGCAATATTGGAATTGAAGTCTTGGCATCATAAGTTGAGACCCAAATTGAGTGTATGAGAAAAGGGAGAGAGAGCCATTACATCTTTTGCAATTTCAATCGGTTGGATTTTATGCCATTTTAGTTGCCCTCCATTGGCATGGATATTGGTTGGCGCATGCGCAATGCACTTTTTGTACCACTTGAGATGGGGAAAAAAAGGATCGATTGCAGCTAAAAGAAAATAAGATTTCTTTTGGTTTGTTTCAAGATGTGTTATTTGAATTCAAATGGTTCCGATTAAACCACGTTTTTAAAACCCAATGTCTTAATCTTTGAAATTGGAAGAAAGTAAGAAAAGTAGGAAAACCCAAATAGAACTTTTATGGGGCTTTTTTCCCAAGGTCCTTTCGTCCTATGATTTTATCAGCTTTTTAGTTGCTATGATAAGCGACTTCATTCAGCATGCATGAGACCTATAAAACTCATGGTAATACTGCACTAAAAATATACGTGCACTCACACACTCCTTATTTTGGGCATACACTTAATTTACCCAATTTCCCTTTTTTCTTATAAATTGCTTCATTTTTAATAAGTAGTGGTTAACTGGAAGACTAAAATTAGCAGGATGTAAACGAATTTTTGATAGAAAATAGTCATATATTTACAAACATATTTTTTAATGCATTTGTTGATATTTTGTGTTTTGGCATATGCATTAGAACAATTTTGAATATAATTTCATTAAAAATTAACACAAAACTAAGAAAATAACAATTGTAAAATATTATCAATACTACAAATTCAATTAATTTTATTACTTTTATTAAATACTATTATATTTTTAAAAAATGTATTGAACATGCTACAGGTACATGAACAGTACTTTAACTGAAGAACACCACTTTAAGGTTATAAATGAATTTTTGCTATGAAATATTGATATATTATAAAATATATTTTAATATGGTACGCTCAGGGCTACAATTGAATAACTACAGTGTTCATTCAATAGCTTAACATGGTTAACTCATGCCTATAAATGTCTATTAAAACAATAAATGTGGTGCATGCATGGTTAAATATTGAATTTATGTGGTTGGATATTTAATACTAAACCTGTTTATGGTTATTCATTGGATTCCTCATTTAACAGCTTATTATGGTCCATACATTCATATAAACATCCATTCAAATTTTAAATAAAGTGCATAGTTGGTTATATATGACCATAATGTGGTTGCTCATACATGACTAGATATGGCATGCAAATCCATTGTTGATTCAAATTAATGTTCATATATATTATTAATAACTAGTACTGGAAACAATTATATATAATCATTGTCTCGAGAACTAGTTATTAATAATATACAAAAGGCAAGGTCCTTTAAAAGGAAAAACCAGACACTATGTGAAAATGCAAAGCATTTTATATAAGTTAAGGAGATTCCCGAGATATAAGGGCTGCCCAAGATCAGAGGTTTCATTGTTAATTGCTATTGCGTGAAATTGCCATGTGGGAAATGGCTATTGAATGCCTTACAAAGCGGAAGTGCATTAAAAGAGGACGCTGCGTTTGTTATACTGGTTTAGATATTGAGGTTAAGCGAAGTCTTCATTGTCTGGCATTTGGTTCATGTCACATGATTATATTTTTTTGCAAATAGTTTTTTTTTGTAGGACTGGCAATATGAATGTATATCTGTCCAAAGCTGTCCATTGGTCACTATGAAATGGGAGGAAAATTGTATCCATTCATCTGACTGACCTATTGAGAGAAATAAATTGTAACTGAAGATAGAAAATTGCCCTAGCCTTTAGTGCAAAACCATTGATCCTCCACGATGTCCTATTACCAGAAATGTCTGTGAAAAAAATGCATTTCGATGAAATTGCTACTATTTATAAAGACCTGGAAAATGTGTTTTGGTCATGATCGAAAGTGTGCAAATGGAAATGTTGGCTAAAAAGAAATTGAAAATATCGCCACTGAATCCCATTATCAGAGTTTAGGTGGATTATCGTGCCAAGATGGCTGTCTTACATACAGTCAATTTATAATATCGTATTACTTTTAAGACTGTCTTTTTCCATAAACTATTTAACCTAATTTTCGTTAAAAAAAGTATTTAAGGAAAACCATTTTTAAGGAAAACTTTGAAGATGGGAAACATTATTTTATTTATTATCAAGGGTTGATATCGGGTATGTATTTAAATATCTTTGAAACAACATCAATAAATTACTTTAATGAGATCAAAGTAATAAACATACATATCTTAATAGAGTATTAACATTTTTAGAGACAAACAATATCCATGGCTTAAACGTGCTCCTAAATATCTGAAATCGACATGGATGTGTTTTAAAGGTACATCAACATATTTTAAGACAATATCAACAAGTCTTCAATTTGCATCAAAGTATCTTCAATAACATCAAAATGTCTTAAAACATCTAAAACATCGAGAAATTGATTACAAAATAAATAAACCTAAACACAAAATCAACTCATCTTAAAAGTTCATCAACAAATCTTAAGACAATATCAACATGTATTAAAGTTGCTTCTAAATATCTTAAATTATAATAAAACATCAAGTTATTCTATACAACACCGACAAATCTTACAACAACCAACTTATCTTAAAAGTGCATCAACATATCTTAAGACATTAAAATATGTAAAACCTTACACAACACCAACAAATCTTAAAAGAAAATGAACTAATCTTAAAAGTACATCAACTGAGGCAATATCAACACGACTTAATTTTGCATAAAAACGTCTTAAAACAACATTAACGCATTCATATCTAAGAAAATTAAATTATGTAAAACATGACTATATTCCACAAATCTCAAAACAAAATTAACATATCTAAATAAAGCATCAAAATTTTGATAGACAACACGAACATATCTGAAACTAAAATCCAAAATTGTGTACTTCGTTATTATCTTTCAGGGATGATTTATAAGAAATGCTAGAAATAGAAAGGTATATTTTTTGATTAAGTGGTGTATAAATAAGAGTAGGTGTGACTATTGGTAATATAGTAGTCTTAAGAGCTAATAGACTGTCTTAGTGGACAGTAGAGTTCACGTATTGATAGCCATAAAAGTGGCATCGTGCGTTTGTTATTATTACTGTCTTGAGATTTACTGTTCAGTGGACCTTAAAGAAGATGCTCTTCAGGAAAAAGACGATGGTGACAAAAAGAAAAGACCAATTGTTGTCGCTCCATCGACTCTTCTATGAATTGCCATTATTCCAAGATGCATTCCCCATAAAATACACTTTAATCTACTCCTTCTATAGGAGAGTGCCTGCCACTTCTTTTACACCCCAAAAACCACTCCTTTACTGTATATATATATATATGCTCTTAAGGTACCTCGTACTGTCAATGTTTATTGGCACCTGTCTCCAGAAAAACAAATAAATATGCTGGAGAAACAGGAGGAATCTTACTTTTAGCTATTATGCTCGCTTTTTTATTATGGTCATCCAGGTCAATGGATATGATTAACCTTTCTGCCAAATAAATGAAATATATATGATAGAAAAAGATGTTGTTTTAGTTTTTTAACAATTCTGGTTATTTTATTTTTATCTCCTGTTTAAAATATAAATACATGCACTTCACTAATATGGTATTGTTTAATCATTATGAAATATTAATCATAGTTGTACAAAAAATGCGTATTTTTGTTTAATTTTATATCGAAATAATCAAAATGTGATACATGCAGATTCTACAAATATGACATCATTTATTCAATTTGAAATATTTACAAAAAAAGGATGTTGAAATTGTAAAACATTAACAGAATATTAAGAAAACAAAATATATACATTTAAGTTTTTATTTCATTTCACAATAAAAAAATTGGCATTTATTGGTTATTTATACTGTATATTATCCAAATTAAATACCAGTATATTTTCAATTTGGAAGAATATTGTTTATTAAATATAACGAAATATGTATTTCTAAGAATATGATTTTCATATTATTTTTGTACAAAATATTCACTTAAAGTCATTGTTTCAAATTTTTAAAATATGTTTCCTTCACATGAGTTGTATATTTTTTTTAATTTATGTGAATATCATGTGATACTTGCGAATACTGTAATTTTCCACCTGGAATTATATTTTTAAAATATATATTTAATAAACTGTACGATTAGCAGTATAAGTATAACAACATGCCACTATTTCAAATAATTTAACAACTTTTCTAACTACACATTTGTTTATTGTTGGTTGTCCGAATCCCATATATAGCATTATAATTTATTAACTAAAATTGCCATACTATCCTATTTATGTTTACATTTTTCTAGATTTTCAAACATACCATTATTCAAGTTAAACTTTCTCAACCTGCACATGTGTCTAGTGAATAAAATTTGATTGCTTTTAGTTAAGAGATTTTATTAACTCCCCAAATTTCATCATTTCAATTCCCTTCGTTAGTTATGTTTATTTAATTGTCATCAGAATTAGTTGTCTCTCCAATAAATTTCTGATAATTTTGTGATATTTATTGTGTGAACATTTAATGCGTTTACAGGCTAGTGATGCATTAATCATGACTATTAAAAAGGGGAAACGATTTTCATAGAACTTGACTACGGCATTTATAAGCCCTATAGTATATAAATAGGCATTAATGAATTTTGTGATTGGCCTACATATCTAAATTCAAGAATATAAAGCAATAATGAGTCCATGCATAATGCATGATGAAATATATATAAAGACATCGTTTAAGTTGAACTCATCATTTTGGCCTAAAATCATTCAGCGTTTGCTCTTATTGCATATTATAACCATAGAAGTGCTCCTATCCATTTTTGTCCATTCTTCAAAAGGGCCTCAACCAATGGTAAACACGTGCCTTATCTGTAGTCAGGACGAGGGAAATCCCCTTTTACTGGTTGCCCTCTTCCTTTAAGTGAACTATAAATTGTCCTAGATACGCTATTGTGTGACCCTGGATCGGATATGGGATGGTAATTAACTGTTTTAATGAAGGTCGTAATTGTCCAGTCCATACAAGATGCAGTTATTCGCACTGCTGGGCCATCAAAAACGACTTTGTTGTCTTACTGACACTTTTGCAGCCATTCTGGAACATTACCAACAACAAACATACACATATTGTAAGTCAGAAGTAGAACATGACTTGGTCACAAAGCGTATTTTGATCGGATAACTTGATCGAGGCAAGGACCTCTGGTAACTTGGTCTGAGAGCACATCTTATCAAATACTTTAAGCTTGTCAGAAACAATTTTCTGTTAGGTAAACTTAATCAATGGACACTTCAAATTATCAAATATCTTATCAGTAACACCGTAAAATTTGAGCAAATATCAGAAAACTTAAACAAATACCTGAAAACTTGAATAAATAGCATAAAACTTGAACTTGACACCAGAAAACGTAAACAAATACTATTAAACTTGAACAAATAACATAAAACTTGAGCAAATAACATAAAACTTGAACAAATACCTGAAAACTTGAGTAAACAACAGAAAACTTGAGCTTAACACCATAAAACTTGAACAAATAACATTAAATATGAATAAGTATCATGAAACTTGAACAAATAACATTAAATATGAATAAGTATCATGAAACTTGAACAAATAACATAGTAAAACGTAAACAAATACCAGAAAACATGAACAAACACTAGAAAACCTGGTTAGAAAGTAAATTATCTTACAAGTTTACTTGATCAGAAATCAAATAAGATTATCGGAGCTCTTGATCATGCTTGATCAACTGGTAGAGACCACTTTAGCTTACCAGATAACTTAATCAATGGACATTTTGTTCTTACCAGATCACTTATTCATTTAATTGAGGAGCATCTTACATTATTACTTAATCTTACGAGACTACTTGATCATGGGGTACTTTAGCTTAAAAGACAGATTGGTTAGAAAGTAGTTTAAAATTTCGGATCACTTATCAGATAACTTCATCAAGAATCACTTATCTTACTAGTTCACCTCATCTTTAGATTACATGAAAGCTTCATCAAAGGGCATTAACGTATCAGATGACCAAACATAAAGCATTATAAGTTGTATAAAAGAAACTTGTGATCTTATTTACGATGGCATCGGATCACTAAGTTGATCATTTGGTGTACACACATTGTGAGAAGGATATTTGTGACAAAATGAAATCTTTAAACCTGTGATTTTTGTGATGTCTGCATTTGTGATTTTTGCATTTGTGGCATATTGTGTGTCGAATGCCAATAAACTTTTTTAAAGATTCGTTTTCAATTGCTGTTGATGGATTGCTTTTGGTGAAATCTGCATTGGACGTATGACAAAGATGTTGTAACATTTTCAAACAACAGCTGCCTTCTGCTTATTGTTTTTCATTTTTTCCCAATGGCCAATGTTATCTTTTCAAGATATTGACATGTGAAAAAAGAAAACATTTTCCAATGAATAAATAATTAGAAAAAATGCCACATTTCCTGCATCCTAGTGTTATTATATTTAGAAATTTGAAAAGGATTTTCAAAACTCCAGACATTTCTGCAAAGTCTGAATTTAAATTATGCATATCGATAGCAGAAAATGAGTTTTTCACTTGTATAGTTATGATAAAATGCATTTTATTCTGTTTGAATTGGTGTTTTTCTGTTGCATTAATGCTAAAATAATGTTTTTGTAAGTAATGTGGTTAATATTAATGTTATCTGGTGGTTGTTTCAAAATCTTGCAATTTTGTATAATATTGATTTTTGAAATATAGCCTTATCACAACTAGTTTTAAAAAATTTAGTGATATTTTATAAAATAAATGATTTTCATAGTAATATTTTGCGCGTTAAGAATTTCTAATTCAAAATATTCCGCAATGAACAACAATAAATTTATAGATATATTATGGTTTTACCAAATTTAACTTTATTAAATAAGTAATATTGTTGAGCAAAATAATTATAATTTTTGGAGTAATATAAAGAAATTCCTGGTAACTATAGTTACATCTATTTGAATATTTTTGTAACAAACTTTTAGTTCAAAATATATTTTCAAATGATCAAAGACATATTTAGAGATACAATTTAAATCAAAGTATAAAAATATTATTATCAAACTTTGATTATAATTTAAGAAATCATGAGATTCTCTCGAAAAGCAGTAAGATTTTTCATCATTTCCAAATGAAAGATTTCTTTTTTAGTCCATATTTGTTTAAATTTATGTACATCATATCCTCGATATACATATAGTTTATCATAATGTAGCTTCTGTTGGCTTGTTTCGGTTGGTTGTGAAGGGGAAAACCCTTAGGGAGAGGCAAAACAAGAAGATAAGAAAGGGAAGCATGGATATTTATCAGTGCTTTTTGGATTCATCTTGTCTGTTCGAGAAGTTTGTGTTGGTGTGAACTTTATTCCGAGTGATTAAGTACATGTAGAAGAGGCTTCATCTTCATTTTGATACTTTTAAAAAAAGGTCATTGGGAATATACGTCATCCTACTCCATCATCATCCTTCTTATTTGCTGCTTCTTACGTGTACTATAGTATATATGGCCTACCCATGGCCATCATCTATATTTATCATGTCATGACAGGCCAACAGGCGGTTGGTTCATATTTATGCCCAACACTACTTCTACATGCCTCAAACTAATCCTTTTAAGATTCAGTAAACGTTTACTTGTTGATAAGTTGAGATTATGAAATCTTATGAATATCAAGTTTTTACCAAATCTCAAGTAACAATTATTTGACGACTGCTTTTTCAAAATAACCTATTACTGGACTTGGCAGATATGGCCAAAAATTATACAATTTATATACAAAAATATATTATTTATGCTAAATATAAATTGTCAAAAATATCAAAAGATTATCTTAATAAAGATGATACAAATTTTACAAACTTAATTTAAGATATTTTTGACAATTTATATATTTAGCATAAATAATATATTTTTGTATATAAATTGTACAATTTTTGGCCATATCTGCCAAGTCCAGTAATAGGTTATTTTAAAAAAGCAGTCGTTAAATAATTGTTACTTGAGATTTGGTAAAAACTTGATATTCATAAGATTTCATAATCTCAAATTATCAACAAGTAAACGATTACTGAATCTTAAAAGGATTAGTTTGAGGCATGTAACACGTATGCATGGCATGTAGGAGTAGTGTAAAAACATTTCATTATAAATAATACAGCAAAAATTTCAAAAGATTATCTTAATAAAGATGATACAAATTTTACAAACTTAATTTAAGATATTTTTGCTGTATTATTTATAATGAAGTGTTTTATCTATACATATATGCCCATTAAATGACTTTTCACATATACATGAACTTGGGTGATTAAGGTGGAGAAATTATTTAAAGATACTATTGTATAAATGCCCTAAATATTCTGCCCTATGTATTATGCCATATAGACAGAAGAACCAAAGACAACCTAATGAATTTTACAATCTTATAATCTTAAAAACGATTGTAAGAAGTAAATTAAATTGAATAGAAACAGAGAGTAAATGTGCACATTTTAAATGTAATGAGGCCCCAAGAGGTCATTACATAAGATCACAGATGTATACGTTACAAGTTGAAACGTAGTTAGTGTTGAATTCACTCCCCATGAAATTGCCACTGTTGTTGTTGTTGTTGTTGGCAAATCCAAATGTTGAACAATGGGCTAAGGGAAGGTGACGTATGGAGTAATTAAGAATCCAGAAAATCCATTGTTCTCCAATTATCATGGCTAAGATATTGCATCGCCAGAGACGGATTTGGCCAACCACAAAAGCCAGTGGCTTCGATATTAAAAAGGGGAAAAAGATTTGCATTATTAAAGGAAACAATGCACTCGTCGTCTTCAGGCTTTTCTCCATCTTCTTCTCTTAAGCTGAGGTTTCAAAGAAGGGATTCCACATTCTGGATATAAATAGATCACTTAAGGAATTGAGTTTTACAAGAGACCAGTATTAAAGCTGTCAAGAAGAGACCACTTAAAGCTAATTGCGCACAAAAGGGAAAATATTATTCCAACCGACCTTTAAATCATTCTTAAATGCGTGCGAATAACACACACACACACTTCTTACTTTCCCACAGCATCTACTAACTATGTAGTTTACAAAACAAATACTTTAAAAGTTAGCAATCCGTCAGCATTTTAGAACATCCTTCAAGTTTCTTCCAACATCCTTCATGTTTCTTCCAACATCCTTCGAGTTTCTTCAAACATCCTTCGAGTTTATTCCAACATCTTTCGAGTTTCTTCCAACATCCTTCAAGTTTCTTCCAACATCTTTCAAGTTTCTTCCAACATCCTTTAAGTTTCTTCCAACATCCTTCAAGTTTCTTCCAACATCCTTCAAGTTTCTTCCAACATCCTTCAAGTTTCTTCCAAC
>JAQGAE010005042.1:0-11791 GCA_034696685.1 Julus scandinavius | reverse complement strand
TCTATAGTCTGCGAAGTTTAAACAAATAATTTAAAAAAATTAAGATTTAAAGAAGAGATTCGAACCTGCAAACCTGAGTTAATGAGTACCCTCCACCCTGCCAATTAAGGCAGGGCTTCTCTGGATACCCACGCCCGGGTGTGAGGAGCCGTCGATGCCCCCCACAATGGGGACTCCAATGAAGAAGTCTTACACGCTTCCGGATGTGTACCAGGTCTACACGATCCATCTCTGCAGTAACCCACCCGAGCTGAGCAACTATCAAATTCCAAAACTTGGCTTTAAAATTTAGAAAAAAACCATTATTTGAAATATCCAGAAACAAATATTGTATTTCGTAGCATGTATTTTTCTGAATTTGTGAGTGAAATTTCTAAAAACAATATTAGTTCCTTAGCAAGTTACATAAAAATTACAAATTTTCAAAATTTGAATTGGACTAATGTGGGTATTTTCAATAACGAACATGGCGAGCTTGGTGCCAATGAGCTAAAATCACATAGATAATGGAAGATTTTTAATAACGTATACCTTCATAATCATCATTTCTCAAAAACTGTTGGACATTTTGATAAAAATAAACCATGCATTGTTTTTTTTTTAAAAATTAAGTTAATCTTAACATTTTTAAAACAATGTATCACAAATTCATTGTTGAAAGTCATTGTAGAAGTCTTTAAAACAGGTGCATTAGTTTTACCGAAGAAAAATCGCGTTTGACAATTGTGCAAAAGCAATTGTGTAAATCGCCGTAAACCGAGGTGTACGCCTATCTAGCATCATATGTGACCTATCCGCTACAGTATATAACAACAATACTAAGGACCAGCTGTTCTACAGGTGCTATACCGTCTGTCAATTGCATTGTTATTCATTGCAAAAACGGCGCGTTGTTTGGATAGACTATTTACCTATTAAGTTGATACCATATAGGAAATTAAAAGTCGTGAAAAATGAGTCATATGCGCAAAGGGGAATACACTATTTGAAACACTTGTCTGAAATGATGAGTCTCCAGACCATAAGCAAGAGTAGGTTTACGCAGTCGCGCTGGATATTTACTTCCTAAAAGTAGCAAACATGGCACTATCTAAAAAGAATGGATCCGTTTGGAAATCTATTGCAATAACTTTTATAATATCCGCTGTATCTATCCACGAGTCAGTACAAGCCGCTAAAACACGCAATCCGAAGCTACTTGTCATTGTTTTGGATGGATTTCGTTGGAATTATTTACTGGACGTGCCTTTGAACGGGTTGGGATTTGCCAAAATCATGAATAACGGTTCCAAGGCCCATCATTTAAAACCGGTTTTCCCAACAACTACATTTCCAAATTTGTACTCCATCGTAACTGGTAAGCATGATGATGACTTGTTAATTAACTAGCCTATTAACATAATACTAAACCACCTATCTGCATCACTGCATATACATTTTATGCAATACTACTATTGTGAAAATATTACTCATTGATTGCTGTTTGTTTTTTTGAGTGATAATTTTAACTGTAAAACTTAACTAAACTCGTGTAGAATGAATCTTCCGCTTCTATAACACTATTTTTATATGATTTTACAACTCCATGAGTATTTTTAAATAAATACAAATAATTTGAAAAAAAACACAAAATCGAATACAAAAAGTTTTTTAAATTTTAAAAACTTTTTAAGGTATCCGAAAGTTTGTGAAAGTTTAGAGCAGGTTTTTATCCTAGCCGTTCTAAAAACATGAAAATACAAGTAATCTATTACATTTCCTGTATAGGATTTAGGATTACAGTTGAAACTGTCTAAATGCATCCTGTGTAAATGAATAACTTCTCTAAAAGCAGAAGATGCGTCGGTCCTGACTTGGGATCCGTGCATAAATGAACCTGTCTAAAAGCAAATTTTTCACCGGCCCCAAGAGTATGCTTTTAGACAGGTTCTACTGTATATTTACTCAAACAGTTGTGTATTGCATATATCATAAACTAATGACAGTGAGTCATGCCTAACAACCTATAGTACAATATAGCCTGTCTAAAAACATACTCTTGGGACCGATGAAAAATATACTTTTAGAGAGGTTCATTTATACACGGGCCCAAGTCAGGACCGACGCATTTTATGCTTTTGGACGTTATTAATTTACACAGGATGCATTTAGACAAGTTATATTGTATCTATAGATTCTAGTAAACACAATGAATATTATTGGCGTTGATAATTTGTTGTTTATTAAATTTGTAAAGTCTGTCAATTTTTCGTATATAGAAAATTTACTTTTATTTAAATTCTTTTTAGGTCTTTATCCTGAGAATCACGGGTTTGTGTCTGACGTGATGTATGATCACAGACGAGGAACTTTTTTCCATTCTCCTTCATCGATTAATGATGAATACTGGTGGAATGAAACTGATCCTATCTGGATTACTTCCACAAAACTGCAGAAACAAACGTCGTTATATATGTGGCCAGGATGTCAAGTCAAAATTCGTAATGTTAATCCTGCATTTTGTCAGGGAAGCTCTAGTAGAGAATTTGAAGCCTTTGTCTTCGAGAAAAACCTGCACGACATTTTAATAAGGTATATTTAATAAGGTATCTTAATGTTTTATGAAAAAAAATTGTGTATTATAACCACTTCTCACTATACAACCATTTAAAAACTAAAATATACTTAACTATCAGGTATTTGTTAGTCAACCCAAATTTGTTTAATTAAACAAACTTGGGTTGTCTAACAAATATTTCTCAAAATTTATTCCCCTAATGTACATTGAAAGATGAAACCTTTTTCCAAAACCTTTTTGATTTACACTAATTAAACATAATTTGGCGCAATATTTTCAAATTGAAAACAAATTTACATGATTTTTGTTTCCCTTTTCAGATTCCATTATTGAACAAACAACAAATGTTGAATTTCCTTGAAAAATTTCACTATACAATTTTACCAAAAAAATTAATTCTTATTTCTATTCAGGATGACGAAAAACGAAGTTGACTTCGCTTTACTTTACACCGAATATTTCGATGTGATAGGCCATAATTTCGGCCCCGAATCCGTTGAACTTATTAGTGCTATTAAGCGTGTAAACGAAATTATGGAGGGCGCCATAATTGAAATTCAAAACAACACCATTCTTCGAGAGGAACTGAATTTGATCATATTATCCGATTACGGGATGACAGGGTATCCGGGACAAGAAAATCAACACGAAATATCGGATACTGTAGCATTAGATGATATCGAATATGTTACCGGATCAGGCGTTGTTGTTGGATTTTATCCAAAGGCAGATAAACTTGTTAAAGTAAGCTTAAAACCTATACGTAAATTCAAGCACCTATCAATATCTACTACTATATAATTGTTCTTGTCACGGTCTAGGTTTATGAACAGCTGCGTAATGTTACTTGGGCACACGTGTGGAAAAGAGACGATATTCCCGAAAAGTTTCATGTCAAATGGAACAACCATACGGCACCTGTACTAGTGGTCACCAAAGCTGGTCATGTAATACTACCAGTAAGTTTTCGAAAAACCTTTTATACAGCCATTATAAAACCAAATGCTAAATTCCCCAGACCAAATTCAATTGGACATGTTTCAAAAACAAGTACTGAATGAATCAAAATTTAAGAATGTACGTTTACGTATTTTACTTCAGATAACAGATCCAAACTTTTTAAGTAAACAAGTTCCATCAGATAGCTTGCAGCCAATCCAAAAAGCAAAGAAAAAGGGCAATCACGGTTATGATCCTGATGAAGTTACCGACATGAACGGAATATTTCTTATGCAAGGACCAGGTAAGCAACATTTTTTCGTCATTCCGTGTGTTGAAAACGAGTTGTCTTATCCCCATCTTCAAATGTAGATTTCAAGAAGAATGTTACATTACGCGAGGTTAAAATTGTAGACGTTTACAACATAATGACGTGCGTGTTGAACATCAAAGGACATCAAAATAATGGATCTTGGTCGAATATTTGCGGATTTATGGCCAGTGACTGCAACGGTGCATGTCCGCATAAAACTGGATCAGGAACAACAACAAAACCGAATTACACGATTAGTTTAGCTCTCGTAATCATTTTTGCATTTTTGGGCATTTTCTCTCCACATGACAATTGAATATATATGGGTGGTTATTCAGTTAATATCGACATATTATATTGGTTGTTTATATCCATATCGAAATTACCCTATATGCAAATGTTTAACTGCCATTCAGTAATACTTAAATGCTTTTTGCATTATATCTACATATAAAAAAATGTATTTGTAAAAACAATAATTGATTTTCATAGTATATAAGCTTCATTGAAGTAAACATTGTTTTTTACACGTGTAACATACGTGCATACCATTATTCAGTATTTATTGTGATAAAATATCAATGTTTTATAATATCAGCATGGACAAAAATAAATAAAGTTTTGTACTAAATTCGCTTTAGTATCATTCATTAATTTATATGCAAATGGTTCTGGCTTACAACATGAAAGGTCGCATACATGATTCAGTGACCAAACTTGAATTACCCTAGACAAGTTTAGTTTGAATATAGTACATTAAATGTGCCTTAATAGGAAGACTAATATTTTTAATACTTATGGCATAATGCCCTATGACACTACAATACATTCACCTACAATACGTAAAAGTACCTAATTAGTGATAACTAATTATTCGCTCAATAAGCCTAAACAATAATTTCCTATCAATCCCAAACTATATCGCTCTGATTTTTAGTACTGTAGTACACACGTAGACATTCATGAGAAGGCTCCTTAGGAATACCTTAGGTAGCATTTTTTTTTAAATAATAAGATTACAACTTACCAATGATCAATCCATCGTCCGTGCACGTACCAAGGCGCGTTATAACCTCTTCAGTCTTCATATTGTATCGCAAATGATATTTCAGCCCATTTCCAACGAAAAAATTAGTCAAAAGCCGCGCTATAGGTAACCGTACCTTGCCATCTGTTCTAGCTATGACGCTTCCTTAATCCAGATGACGTCATTCCACAAGCCGCGCCTCTAAACCAATGTTGCGCTGCTATTGGCTACTCGTCCTAAACAGCCAGATTTTAAAATTTCCTTTGATCTTTGTAACGTTGTTGTCGATTGTGGAGTCATTTGAGACGTTGGTGTAAAAGTTATTGGAGTATTTGATCATGTATAGCAACCAGTAAGTAATTATCTAATCTCTTATCATACTTTAGTGGTAACATACTAATATGTAGAATGAATGAGAGGGGATTTTTGAAAGCCAAGTGTAACTTTGGGTGCAGCATTAATTGTCAGTTGAACCTCATTGCAATGGACGTTGGATCTAAAATAAACTTTTGATAGTTTGATATCATTACGTACTCTTACAAAATACCTCGTTTTCAGGTGACGAGTTGGGAATTTATGGAACAATATAAAACACCGAAAAGAACCTTACAAAATTAAGTTAAAAACTAAAAATTAAATTAAACGACCTTGTAGATTCATTTGGGGTAAAAGCATGCGTAATTGACATTTTTCTGAGATGTATACTCATGTTTCTGACTGTATCATATTGCTCATTAAATTCCTGCTAACTGTTCATTTGCGATTAATTAACGTTCCCACGACCTTAGTGCGCTTGCATATCTAGATCAAAGGAAATACCCGGCATGTGCCTTAACTGTTGAAAACCGCGGAAAACTTCTGAATAAAAATATAAACTTGTCTTGTTTTCAAAAGTCGGTCTAGTTGGTCTCGATACAAACTGACAGTTGTATTGCCAAGGTTTATTTGAATGTCAGTTATTAAAGTATGGTTTCTGTAAAGATGCTTATCCCAACTCTTATGTTATTTAAGGCGAGGGCGGCTTCCAAAAGGCCGAAAACCTATACCACCTCCAAAGCCGAAACTTAATCAAGCAAAGGACCCAGTGCAAGTGTTCTGTCGTGTCCGTCCGTTACATGATTCAGAAGAAGATGTGTGCATAACGCCTATCAGCAATACAGTTGTGCAGTTGTCTCCCCCTCAATCAGTAGCAGTTTTAAGAAATGGAGTTGTCAAAGAGGTATATAGGACTGCTTTTATGTCTATATTGTTTTTTTTTAGAAAAATTACTGACACTAATGGTGTTCTTCATTCTAGACCCAATATACATTTAAATACATCTTCAAGGATATCACAACACAAAATGAACTGTTCAGCCATACTGCATTGCCACTAGTGAATGATTTGTTGAATGGGAAAAACGGTATAGTTCATCCTTTCATTTCATATAAAGATTGGATGATAAGACGATGTTTTAAATTAACGCTTGTGTAGGGTTGTTATTCACCTACGGAGTTACGGGGTCAGGCAAAACATTTACCATGACCGGGACTCCGCAAAACGGTGGAATCCTGCCACGTTGCTTAGACGTGCTTTTCAATAGCATCGGCGACTTACAAGCAAATAAATATGTAAGTCGCACGTTTCAAAAATTTTTTATTTTTAAATATTAAATTAAATTTGACATCTGTTTTTTTTTTACATAAATCAGGTTTTCAAACCCGACAAAATGAATGGTTTTGACATTCAATCGGATGCTGATGCCATGCTAGACAGGCAAAAGGATGCAACGTTAACGAATCCAAAAACTCCAAAAACTCCAAAAAAGTAATTTTTCTATGTTGCACAAAATCACCTACTGTGAATGATTGTAAAACACGTTGCAAATCTAACTTACAAATAATTATCTGACTCTACAGAAGGGAATATTCAGAAACAGAAGAGAGAGTCTCAGACACCAGCAAAATTGAGGATATTGATATGGACAGCAATTACTCTGTGTTTGTTCAATATGTGGAGATTTACAATAATTACATTTACGATTTACTTGAAGATGTAATCATTGATCCAGTAAAACCAAGGTAGGTTGGAAAAACATGAACATCACATTTCGAGTTTATTGTTAGTATAACAAAAAAAAATTTAAAAAAATTCCAGACCTCCACAGTCTAAAATTCTAAGAGAAGATGGCTTTCATAACATGTACATACACGGGTGCACAGAAGTGGAAGTGAAAAGTACAGAAGAGGCATTTGAAGCATTTTACAAAGGTAGGCCAAAGCAAAAGTTGTAAAAATGTTTGTAATTTGCATCACATTGTTCACAGTAGAACTTACTTTAAAACGTGAATTTTCACTCATGCACTTGGTTGTTCCAGGGCAAAGACGTCGTCGTGTTGCCCATACATCTTTGAACACCGAATCAAGTAGGAGTCACAGCGTTTTCACCATTCGGTTAGCCCAAGCACCACTTGATCTGCGAGGTGAAGCTGTCCTGCAGGTAGAATATTCAATGAAATTTAAAGCACCTGTTGTTGTAATCTTTACCATAATTTCTTATCAAAAAATTATATTTTTCCACACTTGCATAGGAAAAAGGTGCAGTGTGCATCAGCCAACTTTCCTTAGTTGATCTAGCAGGAAGCGAACGCACCGCAAGAACTAGAAACTGTGGTGACCGATTGCGTGAAGCAGGTAACTAGACCTTTGAAATAATTCAAAATTAAAGACATCTTTTCAATCTAAATTGATGTTATTACATACCCATCTTTCATAACGTTTGAGCCTTTCTGGAAATAAGTTCATATAAATATCATAATTTATTTGAAATAATTATTTCTAGGAAACATAAACAATTCACTTATGGTACTCAGGGCATGTATAGAAATACTTCGTGAAAACCAAGTTCAGGCAACTTCAAAAATGGTACCATACAGGGATTCTAAGTTGACTCATTTGTTCAAAAATTATTTTGACGGGGAAGGAAAGGTCCGTATGATTGTCTGCATTAATCCCAGTATGGCTGACTACGAGGAAAATGTGGTAAGTGATTGCAATCATATTTTTTCCAATAAAAAAATTAAAAATTAAAATTATACAACTGTCTTATATTAACTTCTGATTTAAAAAAAACCTAGCATGTTATGCGCTTTGCTGAGCTGACGCAAGAGGTCCAAATCGCAAGACCCACAATTGCTAAACTCGACTTAGGTCTGACTCCAGGTCGCCGAAAAGCGAACCTTATTTATAGAGATGCAATCGAGAAACTAAACGAAATGAAAGGTAATTCGCAATTATATTTTGTATAAGTTGTATATTGTTGAAAACTGAACTCACGTCGATTATTTCCATTAGGATTAGCTACACCAAGGTCTGTTTGTATACCCACGGCACCTCCTTTGACACCTATGGCCATCCCACCCCCCAAAATGACATTACCAATTTTTATACCAAATTTTCCTGATTTTGAGGCAAGTATATGCCATTTAAATGCTTTTTTAAAGGATTTATGGAATGAAAGCTTACATTAATCTGTTATTTTTATAGCTTCATGATGCAAATGATGATCGCATGTTGCCTAAAATTAAGGTATTTCTTATTGATCACATGGAACAAAAAGCTAGAAAATTAGATGATATGGATAACATGGGTACGTTGCTAATTGCTACTAATAGCTAAACAGTTATACTAGATTTACAATATTTTGACTAGTTCAATGTACGATTCTTTAGAAGCAAACTTTCGTTGTAACCTCGTCAATCTTGAGCAGGATTACCGTATAAAACTTCAAGTAAGTTTGAAATCTATTCGTGGGTGGCGCTTTATTTTTATAGAAGTTAATGAATTACATTTAATTGCTTAGGAAATCATTAACCGAAAATGTGAAGTAGAATCGAATAATAAAAGGTTAAAAGTTGCCGAGAACCAGCTTACCAATGCAGAGCAGGAATTAATTCGCCTTCAAAGAAGATTTGATGCGAGCGAACAAGAGAAAAAATCCCTCCAACGAGAGGCAAGTCTTTGTCAATCATAAGTTTTAATTATTTGCTGCTTTAAGTTGTGCAAGCTTTAATGAGCTGTTACTTGTAGGTGGAAATGAAAGAGGTTCAGTTAAACAGAGGTCAAATGGACAAAGTGAACATGAAAGCAAAATTGGAAGATAAAAGAATTTTGGAGAAGGAAAGATTGAAGTTGGAGATGGTAAAGACTCATTCTACATCCATAAGTGCTCTACATGGTTCATTTTTAACTTTTTGATATATCCTTGATAAAATAGGCAAAAATGTCGAAAGAAAAGGAGGGCAAGTTAAAAGCAAAGATGTGGGTTGCCGATGCAAAACTGCGGACAATGCGTGACATTGTCAGCGAAAACTGGGTTCCTCCAAGATCAGGAAAAGCTGTGGATCCAAAGCCAGGTTTTAAATTTTAGATTTTTTGAAGTTTGGAAAGGGTACATCCATATATTCCACACTAAAGAATTAGGAAAGATTGTGATGCATAAAGCTTAATTCTGTTAGGATTACCAAATTTGATGAGAGAATAAATGGATTAGCCCATGAGAAAAAATTTAATTTGGTTAATGAGATATAATGTCTAATGTATTCAGGTGGAACAGTCACAAGAAATGCGGCATCAACGTCAGATCCTAAGATAAACACAGAACCTACGCCTAGGAGAAGGCAGCGATCGGTATCTCCTCAACCCATAACAGTAAGCACCTCGCAATTCGGTAAATCTGTACGGCCCATTCAAACGGTCTAAGCTTTACTTTGTTTCTTACCTGTCAGAGTGTAGCAGTTGCAAATCCAAAGCATCGTCGCTCACGTTCGGGAGGGCCCGTGTGGATCGATCACACGCCAAAAGGGACGATCGAAACTGGCACGATTCTACAGCCGATTCTGAAGAAAAAGAAATCATTATCCAAATTGGACGTCAAGGATCTTAAAAATGATGCAACAAAATATGTGATAACTCATCAAGAGCAGAATATAAAAGGAGATGTAAAAACAAGCCTTTTCAAAGTAAGAAAATATATTTCAACTTCGCTTGTGTCGTTGTTCTGTTATAAAAAATTGTTTTCGTGTTAGGGCAACGTGATTCCGTCAGCCGGAGGTGGGGCCCAAGTTATATTCAATGATGTGGAAATCATGAAACACGAAACTCCTGGCACCAGGTAGGCCGCTATTCTAGCATAAAAGATTGGCAGTTTTGTGATCACATTTAAGATTCCTGTTCCTTGCACTTCTATGCCATCAAGCGGGGCTGACTAATTTTTTTATTTATTTTGCCGTACAGAAAACGCGCTGCAGATGGCTCAAAACCGATAGAAAGTAGCGGAGAATGGACAGACACAGAAGCAAGGGTAACTTTAACAGATTGTAGTTTTTTTTTTTTTTTTTGTTTATAACTTATTCGTTTTTAACTCATAAATCTTCGTTTATTTCAGTGTGCCACCGGAATTGAGGGACACAGACGAACAAGGTCCAGTATCGGCAATGGTCAGGGGCCAGATCCTTAACGAGTTCCATGCTAGCAACAATGCAAATTGTAGGACAATGCATAACACGGTCTCCGAAACGATGTATGCGCGATGTTATTCTCGAATGACCAATTTAGCAAATTTGCAATATATCGTCGGAAATTATTAACGCCGCGAATAGCAGTCTTCGGCATACATTTTTCGGGCACCATGTTAAGCAGCATATACAAAGTTGCGTGCACACTGCCATCGAGAATTCGGCCCCTACAACCAACGTGTTTTGGTGTTTTGAATAACATAAATTGTATTTGAACATTCGCAGGAGGCACAAAGTATGAAGTATTGAGCCGCTCCTCATCAGTAATAAATGTTGATGTCAGTTGACACCGGCACTAAAATATACAAGTTTTTATTCCTGATGTTTGTTTTATACCTGTACTTATTACTATAATCCTAAAATTTTAAGTAAAATTTATGGTTTTAATTCATTTTGTGTGAATTTCTTATTTCAAACTGATCTGTAACATGCTCAAGCTAGTTGCTGGTAGGGGGCGCTACTATCGTAAACGCGTAGACGAGTTTTTGAAGTCTGTTTGGGTTGGGCAAAACAATTTAGGAACGATGGAGGGTGAAGATTCTTCGGAGAATCTGCCAAGTGTTTCAGAAGATAACTCTGTTGTGGAGGTAGTAATAATATAAATGTCAAGTTTTATCAGTAATATCAATTGGCAACCAGCTTATTACGGTTCTTATTTGTTAGATCGCCTGCTTGCTAGATGTCTTGGACATTTCATTGACAGATACCGAAAAACGCTTCGGAGGAAACAGTGGGGTTAACCTTCGTGATGGTTACACTGTTTATTTAATCGAAACTAAGTAATTTTGTTTAATTTATATAAAATTGCAGAACGTTGATCATATCATATAAGCATGTAGCATTGATTTTGCATGAAAACCAGTACTGACTGGCGATATACGCGTATGTTGCCAACCAAGATTACAGGTGTCTGTGACGAAATATCGTACATTACCTGACCAGATTATACTGGCCTATTTAGTAAATTTTACAAAATATCTAGAATTTAATTACTGAGGCTAGATATTTGGTTAATTATTCTATTTATCTTTGTAACATTTTACTGGGGTTTAATTGTGTAACCAGGTTTAGTAATGGTCTAACTCTAATCATTTTTTATTTAAAATTTCCTATGACTGTTTAATTATAAGAGTTAAGAAATCTTGTGAAAAGTTGAATGTGGCAAATATTGGCAGTATCTGGCGACGTTATAGTGAATTTGAACTGCTAAAGGATTATCTCCATTTCACCTATCCATGGGTGGTTCTGCCACCCCTGCCAGAAAAAAAGGTAACTACAACTTCAGATTGCTAAAAATCGCTTTTGATCGGATCATTACATAATAGTACAGTGAGCAAAAAAAGTATTTGGCCAGTATGTTTTTTTTAATTTACATGTTTATTTTTACAGATAATGGTACAA
>JAQGAE010005041.1:0-11794 GCA_034696685.1 Julus scandinavius | reverse complement strand
GATGCTGATGCATGTTAATTTAAGCTATTTGTCAACATTTGAGTTGGCAAATGATGTTTTAGTTGTTAAGAGTGTACACAAGAGGAAGAAAATTTCAATTTGTCACCATTTCAGTATACCACCAACAGAAAAAAAGCTTTGATTCTAAGAAACCATAAGTTTCTTAGAATAATTTATCTTTTCAATTTACTAATAACAACAATAGGAAAGTGCGCTAAATGTTTGCAATGTAAACAAGTGGAAGAAACTTTCAGTTGATCAGTCATTTCCGGTCTAATATTTTAAAAAAATATACAGAAAATACTCAGCTGACTAAAAATATTCTTATGGATACGCAACATTGTTGAACAAATACATTCAGATACGTTTTTTGTCTTATGTACAGTGTCTTTGCGTTACATGTAACCGGAGATTATCGCCTAGACACACGGTTTAAGACACATCCTCGATTTTAAAGCCAGGTATCCACTGAAGGTAACAATGTTGAGGCAACATGGTTTGCTGAAACAAATAATGAATAAAAGTTTGCCTACCGTGACCTTTGTGCAAATGTATGACGTATTTTGTTGCCAGAACCATAGTTTCGGCAACATTTCGCCGATCGCTTGGGAGGTGGTCCGGATCAAAGGATGTTGCCACTTTACTGTGCTTGCTCAGTTATGTTCTCAAATGCGTACCTGAATGCTTGGTAAGGCGATTGGTAGAAGCGCCATAAACGGGACACATTTGTTCAGTTGTTCTGTCAACTTTTTGTGAAGACACCTCAGTAATCAGAAACATGTTGATGTATTCATTGTTTCAGGTTCGAGTGTTTGTATGTTTGGGGTTTGCGTGTTATATGTTGCATCATGTTGCCCGGCTTAAGACGCGAATTGTAGAGATGTTTCAACCATGTACAGAATATGAGAAATGATTGTTTTAAGAACCTCAAATTAATCTTATGTCGACTTGCTTTCTTTTTTCAATTGAGCACGAAATTAACAGAAACAAGCTTAGAAAATAAAATGGCAGGCCATCTGCGATGAAATAGAGATAAAATGAAATCTCAGATGTTCTTAGATGTGAATTTCATTAAATACAACAGAACAGCAGCTTAATGCCAACCATCACGAAATGGATAAGCATCGTAAAATCCATTGTTATCCCAGTCATTTTTGTGTGAAACAAAGCTTAGATCTCCTTTTTAGGCAATCCACTCTTGAGGATAAGCACCACGTCTTAAATTGCTCTTGCTGTACATGTATGAGAATTTTCCTGGAACAAATAAGACCCAATTTTTGCAACACTGGATGATTTCCACGTAATATGCTGTCACGTATTGCTGCCCTCTTTTTCTCATTTCTGTGATGGGAATTTTCATCAGTGAACGAGAGTTGCATCAGGTTCGTTGCCCATGGCCAGTAATCTCCTAGTGCATCTAAGGTAGCTCATTGGGCAGCTTCTTTCTTGGCGTTTAACGACTGCACATTTCCTTCACTACTCTTGATAATGATAGTTGCTACTAGGGCCTCTCTTTTCTGCTCAACACTAATTTCACATTTTGAAACTGTGCAGTCGATTTCCCTCCTTTATGGGTTGTTGTTGCGCGATCATGTTAAAGAAATAAGTTGTAAATGTCCTTAACTCTTCATTTTATTGTTATTGCTGACTTGGTGAATGACCCGTAGATGAAACGGAAGACATTTTAAACTCGTTTCAGCAACGTGTACTTAAACATCTGCCTGATCAAACATTATATGGGATATCTTGGTGATTATATACCTAAGCTCAATATAGATAGCCGAAAATTTGCAATCAAAGCTATTCACGTGTACTATCATTACTTAGATTGTGTTATGTTAACCAGTTTCATATTCTGTCAGGAATGCATTGAAATTTATTGAAATTATTATTTTGCAATCTAGGCTGATTGTAACGGTTTTGTACGTTGGAATAAGTAGGGTGTCCAATAACCTGATTTTAAATCTAAGAAACCGGGAAATGTGCTTCGATTTTATTATCACATAAACGTCGGAATTATACTAAAAAAATGTCTATATACACTGTGAGTCATAAAAAAGTAGAACCCAATAAAAAAATCACAACTTTGTGAAAAATGCTTAGATTTAAATGAAATTTGGTAGTTACATAGAACAATAGTTTGGGAACAGAAACTTCTTCCGGACATGCTACAAATCTCACCGTGCTTCGAGAAACAGTTGAACTGTTGCACTGTTGCAATCGAAACGCCACAGTTTATCCAACCACTGGCCACCAAACAGTCCGGACTTGAATCCAGTGGATTACAACATTTGGGGGTTGTCCATGAAAAGGTTTACAAAACGAAGATTAGAAAAATCCAAGATGTGAAACTATGATAACTTGGATTGAACTCGACCAGCGTATATAATCGATTCGTCAATCAAAGAATGTCGTGTTAGACTCCGGGCTTGTGTAAAGATCACTCGAAAACATTTTGAGCACATTTAATAACTCATTTTTGTTACAACTCTATTGTTCTATCTAATGGCCAAATTTAATTTAAATATAAGTATTTCTCATCAAGTTGTGATTCTACGTTTTTGACTCACATTGTACAAAACAACTTTTTTTTAAAATTCTCTAGAACAATTTCTGACTTTTGACAAATATTGGAACGTGTTAGGTTAACTCGTTATCTTTCGCCTTTCACATGTTTTCAGGAATTTGTTTAAATGTATTGGCATTATTATTTGATAGTAACGGTTTGTACGAATCATGGAATTCTTGAAACATGTTTGATATTTTTTCCCAGAAAATTTACAAGCCACCCTGATAATGGAAACTCTATCTAGCAATCCATGTTTTTGCAAGCTAATAAATGCTTCAGACGTGGTTCCATGAATTGATAAGATCTTACATGCATTTTTTGTAAAGCTGGCCATAACAGTTAAAGCTTGTCACATCTGGGTTGCTCATTCACTAGAGATTACATCAGTTAAGCATCCACAAAGCTAAAAACCAACCCTTTTCATTTGGTATTTTCACCAAATTTTCTTGTCAAAAGATTAAGAATACCTCCTTTTTTATCATTATTCGGAGAATTTTATCTCAGAAAAAAGCATCGCGATTTAAGTCTTAATTTCTTTTCATATTGTATATGTACTGTATGAGATATACCATGCAATAATAACATTCGATGCAATTAGTTTGGAATTAATTTATAATATGCCTTAGATTCTCTTTAGAAATGCTTTGAAAACATTTTTGAAATTAATAACTCGTGTATTTAATTTCGATGTTTTCTTTTTTTTTCTCTCTCTAGATCTAGCTTTTCTTCCCCTTGTTTTGCATCTAGTTGGCAATTTTGACTTACTAGCCCATGTGGAATCATCCTACTGAATAAGAATGTCTCAATGTTTTCATTACAGTATGCATTTTCGAAATTCATTAGTTGAACATGTAGTCATGCATTTCATTATTCAGACCACCCGCTGTTATTTAAACTGAAAATTTGGGCTCAATTAAGTCACAGATTGTGGAACCTGCATGGCTACATTTATGGTGATTATAAATTTTTCTCAGGCCACTGCTTTTGCCTGTGCACGTGTATTGCTTGCATTCAGAGTGGAATGGAATTATTTGTAAGGTTCTATAATCTTAGGCTAGCAACATTAAATTGAAGTACTTTAAGTTCTCGTGATTTTCCATATGCATCATTGTGTGTTAGTTTGTTTGATAACGAACGACTAGTCGTCCCCTGATATCGACGACTGTAGCGGTTATTCTACGCTTCATTGAATGTTTGTCACATACAAAAAATAACTGCTTTTGATGAAAGCGCTTATTGATTTTTCTTAAAATGTAAATATGCATAAAAGCAATTTGAAATGCACGATGTTTACATCATTTATATATTCTCGGATTTGATAGCAATATTTCGTTGAAATAAGTAGCTTTTTTGAAACTGATACTCGTCACCTGGCTGCAGTCGTTTCAATATGTGTTTGTTGGATGAAGCCCGAAGACGTATATATGACGAAAGTTGTGCTTATTCATTGAAATACAACCTCGATTTACATAGTATTTTACCCAAATTTACCAGTCTGTGAAGACATACATCCAATAACAAAGATGTAAAAAAATAAAAAATGCTCAAGAAAATATTGAAACTATCAACAAGTTAATAGCAAACTATGAGAGTTAACTTTGTGTCTTGTACTGTACTTGCAAATATGTCATATTATAAGTGTGCCAGCAGCCTTAAAAAACAATAAATATGCTAGAATTTTTATCATATTCAAATCTGGGATTTATGCTTGAAATTCGTGTTAACCACAAGTTCTAGTTGAATTCCTGCTGTCAATTGGACAAATTATATGATAAAACATTTTCCAAAAAAAACTTTTTTAAAAATTCTCTAGCAAATTTCCGGCTCTTTTGATACAATTTTTTTCCAAGGAACCTCTGGATCCTTTAAAATGTAAGGAATGGCCTTGGGCATCTTGTACTATTCTTGCATTTCTCCCAGCAAATCAACTGGGCATCCTGTATATGCTGCACGACAATTCCCAAGACTTACTTAATCACATAGCAAATATTCATCAATTTACTTATTTCATGTATTGCTGGAATTTTTATATTTGCTAATCGTACACCACTCAAATTAAGAGCTTAAATAAAGTACAAGTTATGGAAAATTGTAAGCCCTATCTCCATATTAGTTGATCATAGAGAGGATAAGGTTTCATCAATATTCACTTTCTTAATCAACCATGGAACATATTTTTGCCTGTACTGCTTATTTGCTCACAACAAATGCAACATCCTATTAAATTTGCAAAGGTTGCTAAATGGATACTTCCACTACTTCTTTTATGTCAACTTCTATAAAACATGAGATTACTTAGTAGAACATATATTCTGAATTTTATGACATTTTCAAGGGAATGGACAAATTAATGTGATTGCTTAGAAGTTTAGGAACGAAATGTGTTTACTGACAACATTGAAATAACCTTAGTTGGCAACATTGACTTTAATTTATATTTTGTCTGACACACTGTACAGCTGTAGTAGGAAACATGTTTCATTGGCAGTTGTGGAAGATTTGGAACATTGGAACCTAAGGAGAAAATGACAAAATTTTATAAAGCATGGGATTACTTAATAGAACATATATTCTGAATTTTATAACATCTTCAGGAAATGAACAAACTAATGTGATTATGTAGTCTATGTAGATTATGTGTCTGTGTAGTAGCTAGAGAGCATGTTTCAATGGCAGTTGCGAAAGGTTTGGAACATTGGAGCCTCAGGAGAAAATTGCAAAATAGTATAGCCTACAGTTCATTTAGTGCCTATAAGACTAAATTCAGAAAATGATTAAAGAAATATTGAAGGCCATTAAAGGTGGTTTTGTATAATATTAAACACCAAATGTCGAGCTGTAACAAGTGTTCAAATTACTGCGTTTACTCTCTATAACTTAGTGGGAGAAAAAAAAGTAGGATTTTATGTTCTAGAAATAAGCTTTTGATTTACAGTTCATGTAATTTATCAATTGAGCCTTTGCTGCATTATTTACGTGTTTACACTTTCTTGTCTGCAATTTACGTGTATAGTCTTGCATATTTTTCAAAAGATCCATAGCTAGAGTAGTTTCAAAATTTTCGCTCACAAATAGTGTAGCCTTAGTTTATCATTCCTCTAGAAGCACTAACTCCATAGCTATGGTAATTGCACTTGCTTGAATACTTCGCACACCCATTATGAATTTATATGAAACCATTGCACGTCTTTTACGTCAATTAACACTGTCGTAGGGTTAACATAATTTAGTAGAGAATCCCTTAAATCTTCAAAAGGCGTGGGTTGGTGATAACAATAGGCCTGAAGCATTTCTTAAGTTTCCGTTTAACGAGTATCTTGTTCTAGTTGCCTTTTTTCAGTTTTCTGTAATAGACGGTCATTTAGTCACAGATTAAATTCGATAGAAATATTGACCAAGCATTAAATCGGATTGATGCCTTCCAGATATATTAATTGTAAATAATTCTATATACGAGCTCTGCCTATTGATTTTAAGCACTAAGAAATTGAGAGCATCTGACTTGTCATTCCAAATTGTATTGCTATTTCTCTGCACTTCATTAAAGCTATTACTCCAGTTGAATAACACTGTTGTAAAATGCTTGCAAAATCTAATCTCGGCAGCTTGGTTTCTATAGAGAAATTAGTTATGACCCCATGGGCATGCGTAAGGACGTTTAAGTGAAACTTTGTCATTAACTACGTGCCTGCCATAATGCATCTTGATAAGTCTGTGCCATGAAAGACACGTAGTGTGAATTTGTTCACCTCAACTTTAATAAATGCCAAAAGTTGTGTTTGGTATTCAGATTTCATGCACGATTTTTGTGTGTGCTCGCAAATGAATGTTGAATGTACGTCAAATTAGAGAATACAGGTGTTCTCTTGAATGGGTAAAATCTTAAAAAGCATGCTTTGTGCGGATGATAAGTTTTTTTTCTTCTTTTTCTTTTTCTAAATTCAACAGAGGTGAAAGTAAAAAGGTGGATCTTCTTGAAACTTTCATCACTCACAATGCGCCAGCTTGGTCTGAAACGTGTTTTCAAGGAAAGTAATCCAGACTCAAATCGAGAGATATTGTTTTTCTGCGTCAGGCTATCTTGATCGAGGAATTATTAATGAAAGATTTTCCAGATAATGGTGCAACTTGCTGTTAGTCGTCATGGAAGCACCAGACATGGGAATGGTCTGGACTTATAATAAAATTCAAATACTAGATGCAATTTTCCAAGATTCACGACGTCAAATAGCGCGCTGAGAATAGCTTTGAAAACCTCACTTGGACAGCTATGCTTCAAAAATAAATCCCAGATAGGTTTGCTTCGATTCCAAAGGACGACCACCTTGGGCTTGCAAAGACTTCATTTGTAGGCCGTCTGTTTGCGAGCTTATTCCATCGAGCATTCGGAGAGTGGCATGGTGCGCTCGGAAATGGCAAGAAATCTTGAATAATTTAACAATGGATGAATGTTTAGCCGATGCAATACACTTGGCAACAGTCAATAAAATAGGCTATCTAGGGATCGAGATTGCATGAGGGCGGACAATCTTTGATGTCAGCTGCCGTTTAAAATGTCTACCATCTGTAAAGTTGATTATAGCAGCAAGAAGGGTTCGCAAATAAGAAACCCAGCTCTTAAAACTTAATTAGGGATTTAACAACACTCGATTTGTATTACTTTAAAAATTTTCAAGTAAAAATATAATTACTGATATACGATTAGATAACGATTAGAGTACACTCTAATCGTTACCACAAACAATTCCAAATTTGAAATATCAGTAATAATATTTTCACTTGAAAATTTTATCAATGAAAATCAATGTTAATTGTTGTTTTATACAATATAGGTTGACAGAAATTTATTTTCCATACTTCATCCAATGCAAAGTATCAAATACTATCATTTATAATTTTACAAAATTGTAACAGCTTTTCTATGCTTCATTTTGTAGCAGCTACTTACGAAAGTATGGTGCATTTGATTGGTTTATAAAACCGAGTTTAATGTACAGGTCCAATTAAGGTGTAACCTATAGCCCGTTTGCACTAAAAGACATTTCCTCAATTGGTAATTGCAGTAATTACCTGTAAAATTAAGTTTCTGACACAAGATATAGTAGAAATAATATAAAGCTACAGGTAATCTACACTTGATTGTATAAGCATGGTCATTTCAAATGCTACTGAAAATCTAATAACCAGTAAATAGGTATTCATAGTTCTGCTAATAGGTTTTTTAAGGACGCAATATCCTTAATATTTTTGTTGTTATCTTGATATCATTTTTTGAAATTATATCATAAAGATGGTTTTGTGTAATTACTAATGGAGACATTGTTATTCAAAGTTTGTTGTTAAATTATCGGTTTGTCCTTTCCAGGTATTGATAACATTAATTAAGTGTAACGTTATAGACATTTTATCCATGGCTAAAAAAAATCCAAAAACATTTTTTTCTTTAATCTAAAAACGAGTTCGGAGATGATTTTTTTCACTTACAACTGTATTCTAAACACGACAAAAATGAAGTCTAAACATTGTTGCTATGGTAACGCCACCTCCATGTACAGTGTTGTTAACTTCCCAAATTCCACCCAGTTTAACTGTTAAAAATGACTTTATAAATGTGTCAGTAGTGAATTGCTCTTGGTATTTCCAAGATCGTAAAGTCAGCGTTCTTCCACCGATTTTAAAGCAAGTTTTGGTCTTACCTTGTATAGTCGCATTATGGCATTTCTGTTACTTGATTCTGCCATAAAATAGCAATGACTGTTATTTCTGCATTTATATTGCTACTAACAGCTTGTATGGCAGATTTTTCATAACTCATATATGGGCCTATATCGCCAATTCATGAGATCTTTAATATCAGTGTAGGCTCGCTGTATATCTGCGTTGGGGATTTTTTAAACTGCTTTCAGTGGTGGAAACTGCGAGTGAAATTGCCAATTCCATCGTAGTTCCTTGGAAATGGATGGTGCTCGCACGATTTATCATTAATACATGCAAATGTACTGCATGCATGCAATGCAACTGCGGCATGATAGATTATAGTTGCTGTAAAAATACTTCTTTCGCACCTGGAAAGTGAACTATCAAGTGCCCCATTTTCATTTGGGTTATTTTGATGCTTATATTCCCATTTTTACGAAAAAGGTTGGCTTTTTTTTCAATACAAGAAACATTCATTTTGCAACACAACATCACGATTAATTAGAGCCCAGACAACAATATATCACGCCTATAATAAATTCCGGAACTAGTTCTTGTAGTGATAAGAAAAGTGCATGTAGTGTTTCGAATGGACTAGCATCATTCGCCAATCTTGTAATTTATTACAACACTACCATCGTCTGTCATTAGCTTTTATCATTTTCGTAAGCATATTCTTTGCCTGTTTCATTTGCAATATTTACCGCAAATTACACTGAATATGTATTTCGTGATACAGAGTTAATGGGTTCTGGATTGCTATTCAAGATTTTATGAAATTCTTGCAAGGCGTCATTAGCAACAAGTGGCTTGAACGATTGATCCGTCTAACATAATTATAGAACATTAACTTGGCCTTCTTCGGTCTTGGCAACGCCGATATTTCGAAATTGGCTTTTTCCCATGCGCCATTCCAGGATTTTATGGTATAACTAATCGTCGTGACAATAAATAACGAAAGGAACAGCTTTCCCTAAATCATACAGTAATGACCATCAGTAGTGTAAGATCGCCATAAGATGATCGATAATCTTAAGATGTAAGCTAGTGAGAGACGTTAGCCGGGTATTTTAGAAAAATTAGAAAAAGTATTTCAAACAAATCTGGCTGTGAATGTTGAATGGTAGAGTAAGTTATTCATCATTGGGCTGACGAATTCAATTATGTTAATTACTGTTTTCTAATTCCAAAGTTTGTTTTGTGTATATTTTGTCAACAAGCATAATAGCTTATATTGAGGCGGGACAAATTAATTGCGTTATACATTTTTTTAAATTTGTATTGATATGTAATATGTATTGAAGGCAAACTACCTTGTGCAGTAGAATCTATGTAAATGAATAACCTCTCTATAAAAGCATAAAATATTTTGGTCCCGACTTATGAACCTGTCTAAAGCATATAAAAACGGCGTATTTATAAACGGTTTTGATAAATTAAATACAAGTATATACTGTTTATATTCAAAGAATATTATGTCATTTAATGTTTTAGATAAAACGACTTTTTTGGAAGTTATCATATACTGTATTTGCTATACTAATTGAAATAAAATCAATAGAAACAATATGGCAGTAGTATTGAAGATTGATATCTGCCTGCCTTTGAAATTAGCAAAAACGAATACAGTAAGGTACAACATCTTATCTGTATCGATTTCCATGTATGCATTGAATTTTCTTATCTAATGATGTGCACTGGTATTTTTAGAAACTTTATTCATATGATTTTAGAGATATACTGAGTTGCAGATTACATGAAAACATATTTTCTTTTAAAAATTGTTTTCATATGAATTTTGAGATATGCCTTGTTGGTTTATAGACATTTACTCATGCTAGTATCGTTAAAAACCTGATTATATAGGCATTTTGCATCAGTTTATATCAGGATTACGTTTCAAATTCAAGAAATTACAGTTTTTTAAATATTTACGATAGAAATTTGGGCAAACTGGATTATCATTGAACAATGCCTCGTGTTTGGACCATATCTCCGATAATATTTAAGACATTTAGCACCAGTTTTATCAGGATTACTGTTCAGATTCCAGCAACTACAAACAGATTTATAAATGTACATTTATGATAGAAATCATTATATGTATCAAAGGTATCTATGCACGACGTCTCGTAGACATAACTGGCAAATATTATTCATAACCTAACTATGTAATTCATCCCATCTTAATTTGTGCGAAAGATCTGTATTTCATTAAGGCAAACCTGTGTCTATCAAAGGCTGTTTTCTTGTCAGAGGTGAAATCTACCTTCTAGGAATCAAATTGAATACCGCATTTAGAGCTCAAAATCCTAATTTGATTAGATCTCCTGGCCTCGGCTAATTGGCGCGCACTATTTTGAAATTACTCCCGTTTCCCAGCCTTCAAAATTTGAAAATGAATTTATAGATTCTCAGACGATGCAATTATTCACGAATCCCATTACGGCGTAATGCAATAAACCTCTGGAATTACTGCAGGCATCATCTTTAATTTATGAGGCCACATCCAATTTAGTGACTTAAGTGATGCAGATTGGAGCTGCTTGGGCTGCGTCTGACCTCTTTCCCTCACTTTTCATCCTGTCCTTGGAAATTTTCCATCTCGTAAAATTGCAAACTTTACGACCATATAAAATCTTGTTGCGCATTGTTGCGTAAAAATGCCAAATCGGCATTAAAAAAAAAAAAAAATCCGCGGCGGATTGAGCGCAGATATGTCCCGAGCGCGAATGATTTATGCGCATATCCAATTCTCTTAGACTTTCTGGATTCTTCAAGCTTCTATATTGCCGAAATATTGAGGACGTTTGAGGTTGACTACCCTCGCTCAATATTGGCCTTTTGTTGTTTTATTATTAAGGCTATATGAGCCGAGATTAATAGACATCCTCTTTTTTACGGCCCACCCGAGGGTTTGACTCACGACAAAAAATGAACGATTTGATATATTTCGCCAAATGCTTTTTCTGCCGTCTTTGCTCCTCCGGATTATCAGACTCTGCTTTCAAGTTTTGTTCGAAACGCATTAAGTATGATTTAATAAATATTGTAGACCGTACTTGGATTCTGGGATTTTGACTTGTTTCTAGGTTGCATGCAGCCTATGGATGATCAGTTTAATGGATCATTTAGCAAAACTAAGCAAAAGTTTGATCTCAGTTTTTGCAGATAAATCGTCAGCCAAAACATAATGGCTGATAACATCATTGACAAATTTTATTTAAAGTGTTTTAATTCCCAATGTCAATTGGCAGCTAATGATGATTCGGTAGCAATGTAGGATTAAGCTAATGATGAAGTTATAAAATATTTTGATGTATTTAAACTAGAATAAGCCAAATTTGAGGAATGTTGTCTTATTGAACGAGTTGCAAACGCTAGAAAACAATAAACATAGGAAACAATAAGCATAATATGGGAGACAGTAAACAAATAGCATGGCGAAACAATACCCACATGGAAAAGAAATGCATTTCAAAATGCATATAGATTGAGACACTAAAATGCATTTCAAAATGTATTTTA